>JAJPUD010007652.1:0-61242 GCA_023553655.1 Myrmecobius fasciatus
TTCTCTGATCAATAGTGATTTGGAGCACCTTTTCATATGATTATAAATAGTTTTAATTTCATCATCTGAAAATTGTCTGTTCATATCCTTTGACCATTTATCATTTGGAGAATGGCTTGAATTCTTATAAATGTGAGACAATTGTCTCTATATTTTAGAGATGAGACCTTTATCAGAACCCTTAAATGTAAAGATGATTTCCCAATTTGATGCTTCCCTCCTAATCTTGTCTGCATTAGTTTTGTTAGTACAGAAACTTTTTAACTTAATATAATCAAAATTATCTATCTGGTGTTCAATTAAGAGTTCCAGATCTTCTTTGGACATAAATTTATTCCATCTCCACAGGTCTGAGAAGTAAACTATCCTATGTTTCTCTAATTTGGTTATAATATCACTCTTTATATCTAGATCATGAACCCATTTAGATCTTATCTTGGTGTGTGGTGTTAGGTTAGGTTATCTTGGTGGTGGGTCCAGCTTTAATTTCTTCCACACTAGTTTCCAATTTTCCCAGCAGTTTTTGCTGAATAGTGAGTACTTATCCCAAAAGCTGGGGTATTTGGGTTTATCAAACACTAAATTGCTAATGTTATTACCTAGCTTGTCCTCATATCCTATTCTATGGCACTGATCGACTGCTCTGTTTCTCAGCCAGTACCAAATGGTTTTGATGACCGCTGCTTTATAATATAGTTTTATATCTGGTACAGCAAGGCCACCTTCATCTGTCTTTTTTTCATTAATTCCCTTGAAATCCTTGACCTTTTGTTCTTCCAAATGAACTTTGCTACTATTTTTTTCTAGAGCTGTAAAATAATTTCTTGGGAGTTTGATTGGTATGGCACTAAATAAGTAAATTAGTTTGGGTAGTATTGTCATTTTTATTATATTCGCTTGGCCTACCCATGAGCACTTAATGTTTTTTCAATTGCTTAGGTCTGATTTTATTTGTGTGGAAAGTGTTTTGTAGTTTAGTTCATATAATTTCTGACATTTTCTTGGCAGATAGATTCCCAAATATTTTATGCTATCATCCATTATTCTGAATGGAATTTCTTTTTGTATCTCTTGCTGCTGAACTTTGTTTGTAATATATAAAAATGCTGATGATTTATGTGGATTTATTTTGAATCCTGCCACTTTACTAAAGTTGTGAATTGTTTCTAGTAGTTTTTTAGTTGAGTCTCTAGGGTTCTCTAAGTATACCATCATGTCATCTGCAAAGAGTGATAATTTGGTTTCTTCATTACCTACTCTAATTCCTTTTATCTTTTTTTCTTCTCTTATTGCCAAAGCTAACATTTTTAATACAATATTAAATAGTAATGGTGACAGTGGGCAGCCTTGTTTCACTCCTCATCTTATTGGGAATGGTTCTAGTTTGTCTCCATTACATATGATGCTTGCTGATGGTTTTAATTAGGTGTTACTAATCATTTTAAGGAAAAGCCCATTTATTCCTATACTCTCTAGTGTTTTTAATAGGAATGGGTGTTGGATTTTATCGAATGCTTTTTCTGCATCTATGGAGATAATCATATGGTTTTTGTTAGTTTGGTTATTAATATAATTGATTATGGTGATAGTTTTCCTGATATTAAACCAGCCCTGCATTCCTGGTATAAATCCTACTTGGTCAAGATGTTAATACATCTTGGATGTATTATCCTGGAGATAACTTTCTGTAATCTTGTTGCTAAAATCTTATTTAAAATTTTTGCATCAATATTCATTAGGGAAATGGGTCTATAGTTTTCTTTCTCTGTTTTCACCCTACCTGGTTTAGCTATCAGCACCATATCTGTATCATAGAAGGAATTTGGTAGTATACCTTCTGTCCCTATTTTTTCAAATAGTTTGTATAGTATTGGAATTAATTGTTCTTTTGAATGTTTGGTAGAATTCACATGTAAAACCATCTGGCCCTGGAGATTTTTTCTTAGGGAGTTGATTAATAGCTTGTTCTATTTCTTTTTCTAAAATGGGGCTATTTAAATAATTTATTTCCTCTTGTGTTAACCTAGGCAATCTATATTTTTGTAGATATTCCTCCATTTCTTAGGTTATCAAGTTTATTGGCATAAAGATTACTAACTTAATCTTGACATCCACGCTTTCTGGACCTTCTGACTTGCTTTTAGGAAAATAGATCAAGAACTATGGAATTTTTCTCTTGTATCCCTACTGCTTAGTAGCATAGTATCTTGAATATATATGCACATATAACATATTATTATTATTATATTTAGCAATCAATAATATTTAAACTAATTATCTATCTTTTCTATGCAGCTACTACTACCACTTTATTTTGACATCAATCCTGAAACTAGGATTGTAAATAGTGAATTTGCCTCTTTGAGCAAGTAGCATCTAAAACACCCTCTAAAATGAAGCTGAGGAGATTCCTGTTCTCCTCCTCCTCTTCTTTCTCCTTTTCCTCCTTCTTTTCTTTTGTCCCTTTTCCCTCTTTTCCCTCTTCTTCCTCCTCCTCTTCTTCCCTCTCTTCTTCCTCCTCCTTCTCTTCCTTCTCTTCTTCCTTCTCTTTTCCTCTTTGTTTTTCTTCTTCTTTCTTTCTTTCTTGTCACTGATTTCTTCTTTTTTTCTTTCTTTCTTTCTCTTTCTCTCTTTCTTCTTCTTCTTCTTCTTCTTCTTCTTCTTCTTCTTCTTCTTCTTCTTCTTCTTTTTTCTTTCTTCTGTGAAAAAACATCTTTTCCTTAGACACTAGAGGGAAGACAAACTTCTTAGTGATAACTGAAATTACTTATCAGGGTATTTTATGGAATTTTCTTTTTTTGTAAAACTTGTAAAATAGTCAATATTATCATGTATTTGGGCATGTTAAATGTATTTCAATTTTTTACAAAAGAGCTTGGGCAAAATGATCAAAATTTCCTTTCAGTTTTTTATGCAATTTTCTTCAATGACTTTTTAACATATGAAGAATGACTAGAAGGGGAAAACATAACGTGAAGCTGCATTAGTTGGTGAAAAAGAATTATAAAAAAAACATATTCCATGCTGATTTTGTAGGCGATAAACTAATGGTCTGAAATAGAGGTTTCATTATCCATATGATTTTCACAGCTTGAATAATGACTATTTTTAATGCTGATGATTAATTCAACCTGATTTTTCAATTAGATTTTTTTCTGTACATTTAAAAGAGAAACACAAACAGATTGCGTGACTATATATTGTTTAATTATGAATTTAGAAAGATTTAGCACTAGCATGGCAATAGGGCACTGCCAAAAGAACACTAGGCACAGGAATACATTAAACATATAGCAACCATCCTATTGGTTTTATTGAATAACAATGATCATTCTTTACCTCAAGAAGAATGTGTTTATTTTGTAGTTACAATAAGAAAAAAATCATTACAATTGGCAATTATTTTTTTCAAGAAATATCCCCTGAGTTTCATTGAATTTCAGAACCTTTCATTTAGAAGAGTCCTTGGAGCTACTAAAATTTATTGTTTAAATACATTTACTTTACTAGCATACTGTTACTTAGAGGACTATAAACTGGAGGACATTATATTCAAATTAGAAACAAAACAACTCATTCAAATTAAGCTATTTTCATAACTTTATTTAGAGGTAGTTTTCAATTACATAAAATTTCTGTGCCAATTCAAAGTAATAATGTCATGAACTCAAGAAGCTACTTGCATTTTAGAAATAACTATGAAGAAAAATTACCTATTAATGGTTTACTTAGTGGGAATTTTCTCCCATTTGAGGATTTTCTCCCTAAATAAAGTTACAGGCCTATTCCTATTCTCTGGTCCTATCCTTATAAAATTGCTATATTAAATATTAGTAATAAACTTATGTGATTGTTTTCTCATCTTCAGGTTGTGGAACCCTCAGCTAACATTTTGGACAGAGATTAGGTCTCTGACCAGTTATATTTCTATGCATTTTCAGCTAGTCATTGTTATCCTCTATTTGTCCTCCCTACCTTTAAATTCATGCAGCACAAAGAAGTTCTAACCAACTAGAGTTATTTTTAAATGAACAAAGTCAGGAAACAGAAAGAGTTTAAAGAAATAATAGGAAAAAATATTGAATTATTTGTAAACATTAGACACTAAATAGAGTTAGCTGGGGAGAAGTAGTAAATAGAGTAAAAGTTATTTAAAAATTCTCTTTGGGACTTAAAGGAAGACTTAAAATTTTTGGCCTCAGTCTGAGTTCTTTGCTCCATTGTGTGAAATTTTGGTTTCTGAAATGAGCCTTAGTTCATAGTCCCTAGGTTCATACTCAAAATACTATTAGGGATACAAGGACTATTGCAATTGTCCTGTTAGTCCTGTTAAAAAAAATATTTTCCTTTTCAGTTCCATCTGTTTTTCAATGCTGAATATTGCTCATCATTGTATGCCTGTGAAACCTGATCAGTATATCAGCACCATGCCAGGAACCTGAATACCTTACATTTGAATTGTCTTGCTTGCCAAAAAGATTATTTTATGGAGAACTCACAGAAGGCAAGCACTCACAAAGTGGTCAGAAAAGGCTATACAATGTCACTTTCAAGGTCTTTCTTGAGAACTTTAGAATTGATTGTATCATATGGGAGACATTGATACAGGATAGTCCAGCATGGCAGATCTGCCACAGTTGGACACACTGTAGCTTTTTTAACTCTAACATAGTGATTTGGTCATTCTCAAGAAGGAAGGACATCAACCAACTGCTCTGCTAGCTTTAAATTTGTTATTGTTTCTCTCCTAGGCAGAGAGAATGCTATTGCACTGGCATTAATATCCCCAGTTTTTCTAGTTAAAAATTTTAGAAATGTTTTTCCTTTACTCAGGGGGAAATTAATTCACAACCTAGCTACAACATGACCCCATAGCATTAAGAATTCAGTATTTTCAATAGTTCCTTACCCAGAAAATGATCATTAACTTTTTAATTATACAGCTTTATTACAAAAATGGTTGAAATAGCAAAATTAAAAATTAGAAAATAACACTGTTGTACTGCAATTATATAGATATTATATGTTATGTTCTTTTATAAATATAGTGAATTGTTTTAGGAAAACTGCAGCATATCCAGATAAAAGTGACTTAGGTGGTGATGGGACCTAAAACGTTGTTTTATGAAAAATGGTTGAAAGAACCAGGGATGTTTAGTCTAGATAATTAACTTAGAAGGGGTCACACTTTCTGTTTTACCACAAATGAAAAGCTGAATGCTAAAAAGAGATTAAACTAATGTCATATATCTCCAAAAGGTAAAAGTGGAATGATTTCATAAAATTATAGGGAAACAGATTTAAACTTAATATGTGGAAGAATTTTCCAATAATTAAAACTGTCTGAAAGTTAAATGCCCCGCCACAGTGAAATTTTTGTTTCTGGAGTAGTTCAGACCAGTTTGCAGAGATTAAGTAAAGTTTGGAATAGGTGACCCATAAAGTTTCCCCCTCCTAAATCTAAGGCACTCAAGTTAAAGATGAGAGGTAAAAAGATAAAATGGATTGCAAGTAAAATGATATTGTTAAAAGGTTATGAGGACTGGTCAACATATTTGACAATGTGAATGGGAAGAAGCAGTATACAAAAAACAAAAGAAGACTAGATGGGCTTGTTGAATTATTAAACATTTAAGGGTGAACTTGCAAGAGAAGTGAAAAATGACTCCAAAGTTAAGCCTTTGTGATTTTAAAAAATGGTGGCATCATTGAGGAAAATGGAGAATTTCTTAAGGGGAGGTAATTTTAATGTAAAATATTGGAGTTGGACTTGTTAATTTGTGATATGTTACAATTGAGGTGATAATGGAGAAAACAAGCAAAATAGAGAATTAAAAATGCTTTTTAATGAATAAATATTTATTTTCTTTTCCTTTTACCTTTCCCACATTGGGAAATACAATAAGCATGGGTGACAGGTAAACAAATTACCATATTTACTCAATAAAGATCTTGCCCACAATTTATGAAATCACATTTTTGACCAAAGAGATAGATCAAGAGTAGCACTGAAGGGGCAGCTAGGTGATGCAGTGGATAGAGGACCAGCCCTGAAATCAGGAGGACCTGAGTTCAAATCTGGTCTCAGACACTTAATATTCCCTAGCTGTGTGACCCTGGGCAAGTCACTTAACCTCAATTGCCTCAGGAAAAAGCAAAAAAAAAAAAAAGAGTAGCACTGAAATAGGAAATCTAGGATCATTGATTTTGGGGAAGTAATAGAAAAGGAAGATATAAAAGACAGAGACTGAGATATATTAATCTTGATGATCTATTGAGTTAATTAATATTAGTATGAACCAGGACAGGTACACTGCTGTTCAACTTATAGATAACAGATTTGCATAAGGCAGGAAACTCATTAATGCTGAACTGAGAGAATGCTTAGTTATTGAAATTTATGTGTCTTCCTGGATTTCTATTCTGTGGGATTTGGACACTTAGAGGCTTATTATGTTTTGGTATTCCCAGGATAGTGAATATTTCTGGTTATGTTTTCTTTTTCTTTTCTGTTTTTCATGAGCTGAGAAGGAAGTAGAATTGTCTAACTAGTTAGATAGGAGACAACCATTGACGGATCCTTTGACTGGTCATGTATCCCAGAATTGTCTGAGATTTCTCTTGACTTTCCTATGAGGGGAAAAAATAAAAGAGGAAACAATACTTTTAGAGGCTTTCAGTAGAGATTAGATTTGTGAGTCATCAATACAAGGATCATAATTAAAGTCATGAGAGAATAATTTTTCTGAGTGTATCTAGGGCCAGTAAAGTAGGAAAAAATTGAACCTTGTAGTATAGCCATAAATAGATTATAGCAAGACTAGATGACCTTTCAAGTTTTGTTGAATTCTCCGATTCCTTAGTTCATGGTTATTTTGAATAATACCTTGCTTAGTATTATAGATAACACTCAGAGAAGGAAAAAATTCCTCTCTGGGTGTTATCTGCAATACTGAACAGGACATTATTCAAAATAATGAAGAAGTAAGGAATCAGTTTCAAATAAACTTGTACCAGTTTTTTTTCTTTGCCTTGTGAGATTCAAAATTCTTCAAAGTTGATCGGGGTTTAAATCTCAGCTCTGCTATTTATGATATGTGTGATGTTCTTGATCAATTTTCTAAATTTTTAAAAAATAAACAAACATTTATTTTCTCTTCCTTTTACCTTTCCCACATTGGGAAAAAGGAAAAACAATATTCTTGTGACAAAAATGCATAATCATTTAAAACAAATTTCTACTTTAGCACTACCTAAAAATGCATGTCACATTCTGTATCCATCACCTTTCATCAGGAGATGAGTGACATTTTAAAAAAATCATTGTTTATATGGAATTGAGGTAAGTCATTACAAATATTAGAGTACAAAGGGCTTTCAAAGTTGTTTTTCTTTACAATGTTCCTCTGATTTTTTTTAATTTGAGAAATAATTTTATTAGATAAACTTGTTATAAATCTCCCTTCCCTCAAGTTCCCTACTTCCTTTCTAATTTTTAAAGATTTATTTTATTAGAAAAAAAACAGAATAGGAAAGAAAAACAGAAAAGGAATGCAAAACAAAATAAAAGAAAACATTGTCATGTACCCAGCAGAACATCAAGGAAGATTCAAAATATATGGCAACAAATTACCAGATCAAGAAATTATATATATATATATATATATTAGCATATATATATAATATATAATATATATAATATAACATAATATATATTATATATATATTAGTAGAAGATATTATGTTCACAAATGTCCATTTTTTCTTTACTTTCTTGTAAATTGTTCTTTGATTCTCTGTTGTGCATCTTATTTACTTTATTCCTCCATCCCTCACCATTCCCAAGCAAGCTACAGTTAAGAAAAGATATATTTATGTATACATAGGGGATATATACATACATACACACACTTCCCTCCCCTCCCCCCCAAAACCATGTCTTTCTTATCCCTGTTGCCTCTTTTTTTATTACTTTTTATTTTCAAAACATATACATAGATAATTTTCAGCATTCACCCATGCAAAACCTTATGTTCCAATTTTTCCCCCCTTCTCCCCACCCTCTTCTCTAGATAACAAGTAATTCAATATATGTTAAATATGTGCAATTCTTTTATACATATTTTCACAATTATCATGCTGCATGAGAAAAATCAGATCAAAAAGGAAAAAAAGGGAAACAAAACAAAATGCAATCAAACAGCAACAAAAAAATGAAAATATTATGTTGTGATCCATATTCAGTCCCCATGGTGCAGATGGGTGCAAATGACTCTCTTCATCACAAGACCATTGGAGCTGGCCTGAATCACCTCACTGTTGAAAAGAGCCATGTCCATCAAAACTGATCATTATATAATCTTGCTGTTGCTGTGTACAACGTTCTCCTGCTTCTACACCACTTCACTTAGCATCAGTTTATGTAAATCTCTCCAGGCCTCAATGAAATCATCCCCCTGATCATTTCTTATAGAATATTAATATTCCATAATATTTACATACCATAAATGATTCAGCAATTATACAACTGATGGGCAGTTCCTTGCCACTGCAAAAAGGAATGCTACAAACATTTTTGCACATGTGGGTCCTTTTCCGTTTTTTATGATCTCTTTGGGAGAAAAGCCCAGTCCTGCTGACTCTTTAATTAAATTCTGCTTCATAACTTGCTTTGCTATTGCTTAACCTCCTCTTACCCAAGAATCCTTCCCTTGTTTTCTTCCCTCACTCTTTGCTTTCCCATTCTCCCATTCTTTCCCCTTTATTTCTTTGTAGATTTTGACGGTGCTACACCCTTCATAGTATATATGTAGTGTTGCCTATTGAATCCATTCTTGCTGTAAATAGGTTTTCAGAACTACAAGCTCTCCTCCTCTGTCTAATGTCTCTAGGTTTATTCTTCCTCTGCACCTCTCATTTGTGAAACATGATTACTATTTTTACCTTACCTCTGCCAATATTTCTTTTGAGCTACCCTATTGTTGATGTGAATCTTAAACATATAGCATGCATTTCCCATGTAAAAACAATATAAACAATTTGTCCATATTTAAACAATTTGTCCATGTTGAATTCCTTAAAACTGATCTTTGATACTGGCTCTTATATGTTAAGTTTTCTGTCAAGTTCAGGTTTGGTTGGTAGAAAGTCCTGAAAATCTACAAGTTCAATGAATGTCCATTTTTTCTCATTCAAAATTATAGATAATTTTGCTGGATATGATATTTTTGGCTTCAGGCCTTGTTCTTTTGATTGTCAGTAGATATGATTCTGAAAAACTCTGATTAGTTATTTTCCTTGTTTTCTTTATTATACCTTGAACAAATCTATTAAGTGCTTTGGGTCTTAGTTTCCACCACTATAAAACCAGAAAGTTGGATTAATTAACTTTATGGTCCCTTTCAAATCTGGCCTCAGACAATTACTAGCTATGTGACCCTGGATAAGTCACTTAACACTGTTTCCTGAGTTTACTCTATAAAATGAGTTGGAGAAGGAAATGGCAAACTACTAAAGTATCTTTGCTAAGAAAATTCCAAATAAAGTCATGATCAGATATAACTGAAATATGGCTGATAAATAAGTGGTCTTTTACAGATATGAGATTTTTGATTCTAAGGAGATAACTAAAAACAAAAGAATATATTGAATAAAGTAAGTGTATTATGTTAGAAGCCAAGGGAATAATGAATTTAAATAGGGAAGGAGATGCCAACCATTTTAAATATCAACAATAGTTTAAGGATAATGATGACTGAAGGAAGAGCATTGGGTTTTCTTACAAGGAGAGAAGAAAGATACTAATGATTTTACAAAGCAAGACAACTTTTTCATATCATTTTTTTCTTTTGTAAACTTCAGGTTTCTTCTCTTTGTGAACAGTTTATCCTACTTGTTTCAAGAAGGACCATCAAGAAGTTCAGGAAAGTCTCTTTGAACAACAGACAACTTAGGTCTGAGAAAGGTCCCACAAATGTTAAAAACTGATTTTAACTTGAAAAAGAAGCTGCCACACATTGAAAACATTTATTTAAAAATCCAACTATCTCCTTGTTCATTCTTGTAGGCAAAATAAATCATCATCAAAAGGGTTCATCTTCAAATTAAGACCATAGGTACTTGTTCATAAAAGTTAAGATCCCTCACAAATATTCATAGTTGCCTCAGAGAAAGAAAAAAATAGCTACTGATGAAATTAAAATCATTTTCTATCTTCTTATTCATTAATTTGAAACATAATACACCATCCATTGTTCTCTGGAAATCAAAAGAATTATTCCTCCATTTTTCATTATTATATAGGCACGATGTCCAGTTTTATCCCAATCACTCAAAATGATTCTAAAGACAGGCAAAAAAAATTTAACTCCAAAACCCACATTTGCCCTTTAATTCATAGCTTTATAAAGCTTTTTACTCATCTAAATTTGTATTTACACAACAGAATATGATGTTACTTCTAAAATGTAAACATGCTGGTTTAAAAAAAAGCTTAAATGTGTATTTCTGCTTGACACACTATATTCCTATGAGGGTCACTGAAGATTTTTTTTAATAGTGAATAGCTCCATCTACAACTCAGCTCATTAAATATGAACAGAAAGAGGGGAGCACAAATAACTTTCCTTAAACTCCAGACCTTTTATATCTACATTTTGATTTTGAATTGCTAGAAGGTATTGACCTTGGTTTCAAATGAAATGGACTTCAGACTCTTCTGACATAGGTTTTAATAGTTCTAAATGAGTTGCTGTTTAAACACTTATAAATGAACAGGAGTCCAACTAATAGAAACCTGAACAGATGCTTCAGATGGGAATCCTGTGCGATTTTCCTGTTCAAAAAAGAAAAAAAATGGGTCAGCACTTTGGCTTCTGTGCTTGATTAAACACTCACTATATCATCAGTCCCTTTTTGCTTTGAAACAGTCTACTGTATTATTAAATAAGCAAAATAATGTCCTAAATCTTACTCTTTGTTACTACTAGGAGATCAAATGGCAGCATCACTACTCATTTGTGGCTGCCAGCTCTACCCTGACATATGCTTTCCAGACCTCCTTTCAGGCCAGGAATAAGCAAATGTTAAATAGCTATATACTACTTTCCCAAGAGCTGAGGAAAGAAAACTATGTTGGAATGAGTTAGTATTCATCCCCTGTTATTTGTAGTGATAATGGTTGGTATCCTAATGTATAAGATTAAACAATTAAAGATGCTTTTTAAACTGTGTTCATTTATGCTAAACTTGAGTCTCATTTTAGTACCAATATGGGTTTCTGGAATGCACAGTTCCCCAGGATGAGAATACTATAATTATCTATGACAAGATTGTGAGCATTTTGGGATATAAATCGAACAGATTAGAAATTGACTTACAGAATTTCCTATCTGGTACTTTTTGTTCATGAACAAGGGGATCAGGGCTTGCAAAAATTGCCTTCAGCTTCTAGTGAATAATTTGAGGATACTCTGGAACTTGAAAATATTAACATTGCTAACATGTTTCAAGGAGGAAAAATATGCATTAAGTTTCACTTATTATATTGTTTACTAATAATTCATTCCATGTTTTATTACATTATTACTATGAAAAGATTCAATTTTTATAAACTATCATTTCAACAGAAATACAATTTTAACCAAAGGAAAGTGTCTGTAGCAACCTGTAGTTTCACAGTAGCTAAATATCTCAGGAATTTTCCACTAATTAAAATGTGCTCTAAACATTATAAACTTCTATTTTATCTGAATTGAGTGCCATTTTTTTTTATTACTTTTACCAATTCACTACCATCTCCCTATTTTCCCACAGTATGACAGGAGGGCAGGAAACCAACTTAGATTTTCTTCTTTGATGTTGTTTTTAATCCCACTAGTCTTCCTCACTGCTTCAAATGACATGTAGGTAGGAACCTGTTTGGATTGTCTCAAAGTTAAAACTTTCCTACTGCCTCAGTTTTGAATTCACTACATAATAAAAAACTAAGCATTCTTTGGTATGAATTATTAGGACAGGATTCCAGAAGGAAATGTCAAATAAGAGTCAAAATCAGAGTAATAATTAGGACAGGATATATCCTGTTATAATCAAAATGGGGGAAGTAAGGCATCCTGATCTGGAGTCACATTGCCTCTGACATTTATTAGCTATTTGACCAGCAACAAGTAATTTAATCTGCTGGAAGACAATGACTATGATGTCCACAGGATTATTATGAAGATATAATGAAATAATCTCTTAAAGTGTTTTGGAAGTTTTAAAGATAATTATTGTTGAGGTAAAGTTCTCTAGAATCTCTCACTTTTTTGTGAATGAATGTGTTAAAGATAAGATTAGAATAAAAGAGATATGTTAAGGTTGCATGTATTTTTAATTAGAAAACAAAGGTCAATGACCAAGATAAAAAGGCAAACCACATTATTCTAAGTTCATTTGGCATTAGTGCCTAAAACAATTATCAGTCCAAACTTTAAATGAGCACCACCCTGCATCTCTTTGACATTATTTTTTTCCCATTTTATTAAAGCTTTTTATTTGCAAAACATATGTATGGGTAATTTTTCAACATTGACCCTTGCAAAGCTTTCTGTTCGAATCTCCCCACCTCTAGTCCCCACCCCTCCCCTAGATGGCAGGAAGTCTACTACATGTTAATTATGTTAAATATTTGACAAATCTAATATGTGTATACATATTTTTACAGTTATCTTGCTGTGCAAGAAAAATTGGATCTACAAGAAAAAAAATCTGAGAAGGGAAATATAATGCAAGCAAGCATCAATAGAGAACATAAAAATGTTATGTTGTGGTCCACACTCATATCCCTCTCTCAAGGTGTATATGGCTTTCTACATCATTGAACAATTGGAACTGGTTTGAAATATTTCATGGTTGAAGAGAGCCACATCCTTCAGAACTGATCATCATATAGTCTTGTTGTTGCTGTGTATAATGATCTCCTGGTTCTGCTCATTTCACTCAGCATCAGTTCATGCAAATCTCTCAAGACCTCTCTGAAATCATCCTGCTGGTCATTTCTTACAGAACAATAGTAATCCATGACATTCATATACCATAATTTATTCAGCCATTCTCCAATTGATGGGCATCCATTCAGTTTCTAGTTTCTAGCCACTACAAAAAGGGCTGCCACAAGCATTTTTGCACATGTGGATCCCTTTCCTTCCTTTAAGATATCTTTGGGATATAAGCCCAATAGAAACACTGCTGGGTCAAAGGGTCAAAGGATATGCACAGTTTGATAACTTTTTTAGAATAGTTCCAAATTGCTCTCCAGAATGGTTGGATCCCTTCACAGTTCCACCAACAATGTATCAGTGTCCCAGTTTTCCCACATCCCCTCCAACATTTGTCATTATCTTTTCCTTTCATTTTAGCCGATCTGATAGGTGTATAGTGGTATCTCAGAGTTGACTTAATTTGAATTTCTCTGATCAATAGTGATTTGATGCACCTTTTCATATGACTAGAAATAGTTTTAATTTCATGATCTGAAAATTATCTGTTCATATCCTTTGACCATTTATCTATTGGAAAGTGGCTTGAATTCTTATAAATATGAGACAATTCTCTATATATTTTAGAAATGAAGCCTTTATCAGAACCCTTAAATGTAAAGATGATTTCCCAATTTATTACTTCCCTCCTAATTTTGTCTGCATTAGTTTTGTTTGTACAAAAACTTTTTAACTTAATATAGTCAAAATTATCTAATCTAGTGTTCAATTAAGAGTTCCAGATCTTCTTTGGACACAAATTCCTTCCTTCTCCACAGGTCTGAGAGGTAAACTATCTATCCTATGTTCCTCTAATTTGGTTATAACATCACTCTTTATGTCTAAATCATGAACCCATTTAGATCTTATCTTGGTATGACATAAAAATTTTAAAGAAAATTATTAGAAAAATATTGATTTTTCTAAAAACTAGTTCTTATATAAATGATTTATGATTTTATTAGTGTATGAGAATACTTTACCAATAAGAAAGCACTCATCTATGATTTAGCATGCTAGTCCTAAAAAACTATTTGGATCACATAAAGAGATTAAGGGAGATGAGATATTTAGTCAAAGTCAGGATTCAAGATCAAATGTCCTTGACTCCAGTCTAGCAAAATTGCTATTTCATTATGCTGATTTTTTATGTAGATATAGATTCTCTTATACTTCACAATTTTAGAGGCATAAGAAAGGAATATTTTGACAACTTTCCAGATATCTTCTGCATTTGAACTTATGATTTGGTTGTGACTATGTTTTAATGAGATTTGGTCTTAATTACTGGCTTTATAAACTATAGACCTAGTAAATGTGAGCAATTGTTGCTTCTAAAGTTATTATGTGACTTTAGACAAAAATATCTCCCTGACCATCCCAAAATGGGCAAAGAAAAAATTTTAGGATGGGAAACAAATAATATTACCAAGAGTTTCATGGGCATATTGTATTACTTAAGGCTCCTTCCATCTCCAACTTTACTTATATTGCCAGGGGAAATAGGGAATATTTCCTGGAGATTCGGCTTTTTAGTATGGATAGCTGGGTATTTTGACAGTTCAAGTGGGGAAAAAAGGAGCCCAAACATATCCAAATAATCCTGTTTACAAATACTTAGAATTTGTATTTGTGGAACAAATTTGTGGAATGGGAGTGGAAGTAGGTTCTATTGTCTTTCATTTCTCCTTCACTGCAGGGAAACTCGTGATTTCTTATTATTTCTATGAAATAACACCAGCCCACTTCTTCCTACTCAATTTCATTTACTCTGAGGAAAAATGTTGAAGTTACTAAAAAGATATATGTAGGCATACCTAAATTGATAAGAGGAAACAGGCAAGGAAAATTGACCTTATATGATGTGTAAGAAGAGCTTTTTGAAGACAAAATAGCTAAGGTGAATTCAATATATCTAATGCATTTAGACTTTCAAAACCCCTTTGATAAGGTTTCATATACCAAACAGTAGCTAAATTAGAAAGTTATGAATTAGAAAGGAAAGCAAAAGAGAAATTTTGCTCATACATAGATGGAAAATGGGAATCTAATAAAGGCTCTCACTATTGAAAAGAGTTATTTGTAAGTCTCAGTTGCTCAGAATAGAAATGATGGAGACAAGGAAATGGGATGGTTGTAAAAGTGGAATCTTGGGGTGAGAAGGAACTTAAGTTTATAAATATTACTAAAATGATAATAAAAATAATATAACAAAACTTAAAATTATGCTGATTAAGGATACTAATAATTACCATAATAATTTATGGTAAATAGAGTTTTATTCAGAAATTTTTTAAAAGAAGATATCAATGCAGAACTGTAATGTGGGAGTACATTATAATGATTACTTTATACCCTGATTAGGGAAAATATCTGAGGGCTTTTTTCTGATTATGTTAGCTAAAATATGAAATAATATGTAAGGGGGAAAAAGAAAAAAAAAGAAAAATATGTGAAAAAAGTTTATAATGTTACAATAATAAGATTTTGTAGTAATCAGAATAGATATAAATAAATCCAAAGTGGCTCATGTGATCTCCAAGAAAGCTAGAGGGGAGACAGAGAGACAGACAGATAGGGACAGAGAGAGAGAGAAAGAGAGAGAGAGAGAGAGGAAGGAAAGGAGGGAGAGAGAGGGAGAGGAAAAAAGACAGGAGAGAGAGAGAAAGAGAGACAAAGTCAGAGAGACAGAGACAGGGAAACAGAGAGAGAGAGATAGAGATAGACACAGATAGAGACAGAGAGAGATAGAGGGAGAGACAAAAGCATAGAAAAACAGAGAGGGAGGAGAAGGAGGAAGAAGAGGAGGAGGAAGAGGAGAAAGAGAAAAAGGAGGAGGAGGAAGAGGAGGAAGAGGAAGAGGAGAAGGAAGAGGAGGAGGAGAACAACAAAAGACAACAATAACAACAGCAACAACAACAACACAGGAGGAGGACCTAGGCTACATACAGTACATACCTATGTATGTACTGATGATCCAGTAAAGAAGATTGAGAAGGAGCAATAACAAGAGAGAAAAAGGATCTGTTGCAGAAGAGGAAATGACTCTCCAGCAGGCTAAATATTGGAATAATGTCTCATTGGAAAGAAAGGAAAGGGAAAATGTAGACTCGGGGGTTAAGAAAACAACAACAGCTATGACTCCTCTTTAAGAGAATGAAGCTAGATGATTTTGTGAAAAGATTTCTGTTTATTTTCCAAAGACTATTATTGTGAAGCCACAGAATAAATACCAGGTGGGGATCTTCTGGTGAGGGTCAGAAAAAGAGAAGTACTTTCTCTGTAAAGTAGTACAGAAAACTTCATTGATCTTAAAGCAACAACAGAAAAGTCTAATGTTCTTCTGGGACCAAGAATTCAAGACATAACAGAAAACGTCCCAAGACTTGTCAAAATTATGACTATTACCCATTTCTGTTAAATTGTGTGAATATGGGGGGGGGCGGAGCCAAGATGGCGAACTGCAGACTGCTTTCTCTGTGAGCTCCTCCTTTCCCTCAGACCCAGACAAATTGAGCCTCCGAACTGGTTTTGGAGTGAGGGCTCCACCAAACACTTGGACTACAACACACTTCTATCAACAATCTACTTTGAAAAAACTCAGGAGAAGGTTAGCCTCAGGGGAAATCGGCTGCTGGTCAAGATCAGACGCCAGCCAGGACGGAAGTCAGGGCTGCTATAGAGGGGTGGATTTTAGGCACCCAGGAAGCCCCTGAGACTCGCCTGGGCCACTTTGCTCTGCTTGCAGGCAGGTGATTTGGCAGATCTGCCTTTGGTAAAGGGTGGATTGAGAGCAGCTGAAAACGTGTTCCTAGTGAGGATCTAGCGCAATCAGCCCCAGACCGGAAGTCGACTCGGCAAACTGTCCCAGGGCAAATACAAACCGCTGCAGTATTCCCTGCTGGTGACTGATACCTCAATTCAAAAGCATGAGTAAGAAGCAGAAGAGAGCTCTCACCACAGACGCTTTTACAGAGAAAAAAATAGAACAGTCCCCAGATCCTGAGATTCTGAAACAATCCCAGATGAAGCCACAAAGCCGGACTTAATTTGGTCTCCCTTCCAGAAGGCTTACCTGGAAGATTGCATTAAGAATCTCAAAAGAGAACTAGAAGAAGAATGGGGAAATAAGTTGAGATCAGTGCAACAGAGTTATCAAAAACTGGAAAACAGGACTGGTGAATTGGAAAAAGAAAACAATTCACTGAAAAATAAAAACGGTGAATTGGAAAAAGACAACAATTCACTGAAAAACAAAATTGGTGAATTGGAAAAAATCACCAATTCACTGGAAAATAAAAATGGTGAATTGGAAAAAGACAACAATTCAATGAAAAACAAAATTGGTGAACTGGAAAAAGACAAGAATTCACTGAAAAATAAAACTGGCAAAATGGAAAAAGAATGCATTGAATCAAGAAATTCAATTGGCCAGCTACAAAAGGAGCTAAAAAAGATAACTAAAGGAAATAATACTTTAAAAATTAAAATTGAACAAATAGAAGCAAATAACTCAATAAGACTTCAAGAATCAGTCAAACAAAAACAAAATAATGAAAAAAATAGAAGACAATATGAAATATCTCCTAGGAAAAACAACTGACTTGGAAAACAGATCCAGGAAAGACAATCTAAGGATTATTGGACTCCCTGAAAGCCACGATGAAAAAAAGAACCTTGAGGCTATCTTCCAGGAAATCATGAAAGAGAATTGCCCTGATGTTTTAGAATCAGAAGGCAAAATTGGCATTGAAAGAATTCACCAAACACCTCCTGAAAGAGACCCCAAAATTAAAACCCCAAGGAATATCATGGCCAAATTTCAGAACTATCACACCAAGGAAAGGATATTGCAGCTAGAAAGAAACAGTTCAAATACCGAGGAGCTGTAATTAGAATTACACAAGATCTGTCAGCTTCCACATTAAAGGATAGAAGGGCCTGGAATCAGATATTCCTAAAGGCAAAAGAACTTGGATTACAGCCAAGAATAAGTTATCCAGCTAGAATGAGCATCATCTTCCAGGGAAGAAGATGGTCATTCAATGATACAGGAGAATTTCACCTATTTCTAATGAAAAGACCATATATGAACAAAAAATTTGACCTCCAAATACAGAACTCAAGAGAAGCATAAAAAGGTAAAAAGGAAAACTCTTGAGAACTATATTTCTACTATAGGTATCCTTAAGGAATGGGGGTATAATTTGATTTTTCTTTGATAACAATGGAAAAGAAATAAGAGGTGGAAGGGATACCATACTGAAAAAGGAAAAGGGGGAGGGGGAGGAGGCAAAATAAAGTAAAAATAAAGGAGGTAAAATAAGGCAAAATCTCATAAAGAGACATATAAGATCTAATATAATTGAGGGAAAGAAGGCAGGGTGATGAGTATTGTGTAAACCTTACTTTCATTAGATTGGACTCTAAGAGAGTATATCAGACACATTTGGCTTCAAAGAAAGGCCTGACCCTCCTGATGGGAAGGTGGGAGGAAAAGGAGAAAAGGAAAGGGATAAACTAATAGAAGGATTAAGGGAAAGCTATAAAGGGGAGGGAGGGACTCTAAAGGAGGTGAGAGGTGGTAATCAAAAACAAAGTACTGGGGAGGGGGGAAGGGAGAGAGGGGAAAGGGAAGAGAAAATCATAATTCTGGGTAAATAAGATGGCAGGGAATACAGATATAGTTATTTTAACTGTGAATGTGAACGGCATAAACTCTCCCATAAAATGGAAGTGGGTAGCAGACTGGATTAAAAGCCAGAATCCTACAATATGTTGTTTACAAGAAACACATCTAAAACAAAAAGATACATACAGAGTGAAGGTAAAGGGCTGGAGCAGAATTTTCTATGCTTCAGGTGAACAAAGAAAGGCAGAGGTATCAATCCTTATCTGGGATCAAGTAAAAACAAAAATAGATCTAATTAAAAGAGATAAGGAAGGAAACTATATTTTACTAAAGGGTACCATAGACAATGAAGCGGTATCAATACTAAATATATATGCACCAAGTGGTATAGCATCCAAATTCTTAGAGGATAAGCTAACAGAGATGCAAAGAGAAATAGACAGTAATACTATACTAGTGGGGGATCTCAACCTTACTCTCTCAGAATTAGATAAATCAAATCACAAAATCAATAAAAAAGAAGTTAGGGAGGTAAACAAAAGGCTAGAAAAGTTAGATATGATAGATCTCTGGAGGAAATTGAATGGGGATAGAAGGGAGTATACTTTTTCTCAGGGGTTCATGGAACTTATACGAAAATTCATCATGTGTTAGGGCATAAAAACCTCAAAATCAATTACAGAAAAGCAGAAATAGTAAATGCATCCTTCTCAGATTATAATGCAATAAAACTCACATGTAATATAAGGCCAGGAGAAAATAGACCACAAGTTAATTGGAAATTAAATAATCTAATCCTGAAGAATGAATGGGTGAAAGAACGAATTATAGACACAATTGAAAATTTCATCCAGGAGAATGACAATAATGAGACAAAATATCAAAATTTGTGGACACGGCTAAAGCGGCTATAAGGGGTATTTTTATATCTCTAGATGCTTACTTGCATAAAACAGAGAAAGAGAAAATCAATAAACTGGGCTTACAATTAAAAAAGCTAGAAAAAGACCAAATTTAAAACCCTCAATTAAATACCAAATTGGAAATTCTGAAAATTAAAGGGGAGATTAATAAAATTGAAAATAAGAAAACTATTGAATTAATAAATAAAACTGAGTTGATTTTATGAAAAAACCAACAAAATAAGTAAGCCTTTAGTTAATTTGATTAGAAAAAGGAAAGAGGAAAATCAAATTTTTAGACTCAAAAATGATGAGGGAGAACTTTCCTCCAATGAAGAGGAAATTAGAGTAATAATTAGGAGTTTGTTTGTCCAACTTTATGCCAATAAATTTGATAATATAAATGAAATGGAGGAATATCTACAAAATATAGATTGCCTAGGTTAACAGAAGAGGAAAGAAATCATTTAAATAGCCCCATTTTGGAAAAAGAAATAGAACAAGCTATTAATCAACTCCCTAAGAAAAAATCTCCAGGGCCAGATTGATTTACACATAAATTTTACCAAACCTTCAAAGAACACTTAATCCCAATATTATATAAACTATTTGAAAAAATTGGGAAAGAAGGTGTACTACCAAATTCCTTCTATGACACAGACATGGTGCTGATAGCTAAACCAGGTAGGGAGAAAAGTGAGAAAGAAAGCTATAGACACATTTCCCTAATGAATATTGATGCAAAAATTTTAAATAAGATGCTAGCAATGAGATTACAGAAAGTCACCCCCAGGATAATACACCATGACCAAGTAGGATTTATACCAGGAATGCAGGGCTGGTTCAATATTAGGAAAACTATTAGCATAATCAATTATATTAATAACCAAATTAATAAAAACCATATGATTATCTCCATAGATGCAGAAAAAGCATTTGATAAAATCCAGCACCCCTTCCTATTAAAAACATTAGAGAGTATAGGAATAAATGGGCTTTTCCTTAAAATGATTAGTAACACCTACTTAAAACCATCAGCAAGCATCATATGTAATGGAGACAAAGTAAAACCATTCCCAATAATATCAGGAGTGAAACAAGGCTTCCCACTGTCACCATTATTATTTAATATTGTCTTAGAAATGTTAGCTTTGGCAGTAAGAGAAGAAAAAGAGAATAAAGGAATTTGAGTAGGTAATGAGGAAACCAAATTATCACTCTTTGCAGATGACATGATGGTATACTTAGAGAACCCTAGAGACTCAACTAAAAAATTACTAGAAACAATTCACAACTTTAGCAGTTGCACAATACAAAATAAATCCACATAAATCAGCAGCATTTTTATATATTACCAATAAAGTTCAGCAGCAAAAGATACAAAAAGAAATTCCATTCAAAATAACTGTTGATAGTATAAAATATTTGGGAATTTATCTGCCAAGGGATAGTCAGGAACTAAGCTACAAAACACTTTCCACACAAATCAAATCAGACCTAGTCAACTGGAAAAACTTAAAATGCTCATGGGTAGGCCGAGCAAATATAATAAAAATGACAATACTACCCAAACTAATTTACTTATTTAGTGCCATACCAATCAAACTCCCAAGAAATTATCTTACACATCTAGAAAAAAATAGTAGCAAAATTCATTTGGAAGAACAAAAGGTCAAGAGTTTCAAGAGAATTAATGAAAAAAAAGGCTGATGATGGTGGACTTGCTGTACCAGATCTAAAACTATATTACAAAGCAGCAGTAATCAATACCATTTGGTACTGGCTAAGAAATGGAGTAGTCGATCAGTGGAATGGGATAGAATCACAAGACAAACTAGGCAATAACTATAGCAATTTAGTCTTTGATAAATCCCAAAAACCCAGCTTTTGGGATGAGTACTCACTATTTGGCAAAAACTGCTGGAAAACTGGAAACTAGTGTGGAAGAAATTAGGGCTGGACCCACGTCTAACACCACATACCAAGATAAGATCTAAATGGGTTCATGACCTGGATATAAAGAGTGATATTATTAGTAAATTAGAGGAAAGCAATATAGTTTACCTCTCAGACCTGTGGAGATGGAATAAATTTATGTCCAAAGAAGAACTGGATCTCCTAATTGAAAACCAGATAGATAACTTTGACTATATTAAGTTAAAAAGTTTTTGTACAGACAAAACCAATGCAGTCAAGATTAGGAGGGAAGCAATAATTTGGGAAATTATCTTCACATTTAAGGGTTCTGATAAAGGTCTCATTTCTAAAATATATAGAGAATTGTCTCATATTTATAAAAATTCAAGCCATTCTTCAATCGATAAATGGTCAAAGGATATGAACAGACAATTTTCGGAGGATGAAATTAAAACTATTTGTAGTCATATAAAAAGGTGCTCCAAATCACTATTGATCAGAGAAATGCAAATCAAGACAACCCTGAGGTATCACTACACACCTGTCAAATTGACTAAAATGACAGGAAAAGTTAATGATCAATGTTGGAGGGGATGTAGGAAGGCTGGGACACTGATACATTGTTGGTGGAGCTGTGAATGGATACAGCCGTTCTGGAGAGCCATTTGGAACTATGCTCAAAAAGTTATCAAACTGTGCATACCCTTTGACCCAGCAGCATTTCTATTGGGCTTATATCCCAAAGAAAATCATAAAGGAAGGAAAGGGCCCCACATGTGCAAGAATGTTTGTGGCAACCCTTTTTGTAGAGGCTAGAAACTGGAAACTGAATAGATGCCCTTCAATTGGAGAATGGCTGAACAAATTATGGTATATGAATATTATGGAATATTATTGTTCTGTAAGAAACGACCAGCAGGATGATTTCAGAGAGGCCTGGAGAGACTTGCATGAACTGATGCTGAGTGAAATGAGCAGAACCAGGAGATCATTATACACGGCAACAACAATACTATATGATGATCAATTCTGATAGACATGGCTCTCTTCAACAATGAAATGTTTCAAACCACTTCCAATTTTTCAGTGAAGAAAGCCATATACTCCCAGAGAGAGGGATGTGAAATGCGGACCACAACATAACATTCTCATACTTTTGATTGACGTTTGCTTACATTGTGTTTCTTTTATCTGATATGTCTTCTGTTTAGATACGATTTTTCTCCCACAACAATAAGTCTGGAAATATGTATACATATATTCGATTTGCCAAATATTTTAATATAATTAACACATAGTGGATATCCTGCCATCTAGGGAAGGGGTGGGGAGTTGGGGGGAAAATATGTAACAGAAAGCTATGTAAGGGTTAATGTTGAAAAATTACCCATACATATGTTTTGCAAAAAAAAAAAAGCATATGAACCTCCAAAGAAAGTAGTAGAAAACTTACAAGAATGCTTTTAAAGTATCACAGCAGTGTTTCAATTGTATAAAACCCTGAGAGGAACGAAAAAACAAAGGGTAAAGAAGGAGTAGAATATAAGCAATTAATAATAGTTAGAATTTTCATAGTAATATGCATAACTTTCTTATTTATAAAGCACTTTATATTATCTCATTTTATCCTCACAACAACCCTGTGAGGTTGGTCCTATTATTATCCCTTTTTTATAGAGGAGGAAACTCTGTAAAAGGGACTTGTCTAGGGTCATAAAACTAATAAATATTTGAAACCAAAAAAAAAAGAATTGTGTGAATATGGATGACAATTATTGAAGGGATGCAAAAAGTATTACCATAAGAAGCTTTAGGAAAGAAACTAAATAATAAGATCCTGTATAGACAAAAGTTGTTGTTCCCCATCAAAGGAAGTAGTTGGATGTCAACTTGGAAGATAGATTCCATTAGATTGCCTCAGGGATCTTGTTTAGCCCTGTGGTAATTTATTTAATATTTATTATATAAATATATTTAAAATAATGGCTTTTTATTTTCAAAGTACATGCAAAAATAGTTTTCAACATTCACCCTTGCAAAACCTTGTGTTCCAAATTTTTCTCCATCCCTTCCTCCACCCCTACTCAAGTAAGTCAATAAATGTTAAAAATATACTATTCTTCTATACATAATTTCACATTTATCATACTGCACAAGAAAAATCAAATGAAAAAGAAAAAAAATGAGAAAAAAGCAAAAAGTAAGCAAAAATAACAAAAAATGAAAAAATTATATTGTAATACATATTCAGTCCTGATAGTCCTCTTGGATACAGATGGCTTTCTCCATCACAAATCTATTGGAATTGGCCTGAATCACCTCATTGTTGAAAATAGCCAAAATTATCAGAATTGATCATCACACAATTTTGTTGTTGTGTATAATGTTCTCTTGGTAACTTGGCATCTGTTTATGTAAGTCTCTCCAGGCCTTTCTGAAATCATCCTGTTGATCATTTCTTATAGCATTCATATACCATAACCCATTAGGTCATTCATTCCCCAATTGATGGGCATACACTCAGTTTCCAGTTGCCCAAGATAAGACCTATAATTAGCAGGTATAACCTGGATTTATTTAATTACAAAACAACAATGTTTTTAAAAAATAACTCAAAGGATGTTATCAAGGAAATGAACAATCAGAAAATAAGATGACTGGATCAGGTAGCCAGAATGAGACTGACATCCATTATCTTGGTATTAGGAGAAAGATTCTAGCAGAGGAGACTGTTGTTAGAAAACTAGAATGAAAGAGAAATTTCTTGAAACTTTAAAAAGAAGAGAGTATCAAGGAAAAGAGGATATTCACCTGTCAAAAATTACTGAGAGGTCTTGTAGATGAGAACTGAGAAAAGGCCATAAAATAACTCAAATCTATCCCAGAAATGAAGGCCCATTTTAAAAGTAAAACTAACAAAATTAACCTGGAAGAACAAAAAGACAACAATATCAAGGGAATTGAATGAAAAAAGTGCAGAAGAAGGCTAGTAACACTAGATCTCAAACTATATTATAAAGCGATAATCATCAAAAGTGGTACTGGCTAAGAATAGAGTGGTAGATCAGTGGAACAGATTAGGTACACAAGACACAGTAATAAATGATCCAATAATCTAGTGTTTGATAGACTAAAATCCGCAGCTTCTGGGATAAGAACTATTTGACAAAAATTTCAGGAAAAACTGGAAAATGATAGGGTACAAAGTAGGTATAGAACAACATTTTACATCATATACTAAGTAAGGAGCAAAGTACTATAATCAAATTAGAAGAGCAAGAAATAATTTACCTGTCAAACCTATGGAGAAGGAAAGAATTTATAACCAAACAAGAAATGGAGAGCATTACAAGATGTAAAATAGATAATTTTCATTATATTAAATTTAAAAGATTTTGCACAAATACAACTAATGCAACTAGAAGAAAAGCAAAAAAGTGAGAAACAATTTTTATAGTCAGTGTCTCTGATAAAGACCACATTTTCTAAATATCTACAGAACTGAGTCAAATTTATAAGAATACAAGTCATTCTTTATGGAAATCACTCTATTAAGTGTGGGGATACAGAAGGAAACAAAAGATATAAACAAAAGATGAAAACCAAAAAAGATAAAACAATAAGATAAGCAAACAAGTATATGCAAACAAACAATGAAGGGGATAAATAGAATAATTAATACAGGGTGATGAAGAGGAGGGAGAATATTGCCAACTCAGATCACAGTTCATCTGGATTATTCCATCCAGTGAGCTTTATTTATTTATCTAAGAAGCAGTGTATCTTGAAGTCAGGGTTCATATTCTACCTTTGCAATACAATGGGAGTGTGACTTAACCTGGTACTCTTCTTTAAATTTATAAATTACAGAAAGGGTACTGTTGTGCTTTAGTAGAGAGAGTTTCCTGACCTGGAAATTTTCTATAACAATGAAATTACAGAGCCTATTCTTATTTATTTATTTGTATATTTTCTTATTTTTTGTAACAACCTCCTTCCAGATTATTCATTCTTTCTCTCCTCCAATTCACCTGTTATACATCTATTGAATTAAATATGATGTATTTAGCAATCCGTTCATGCCAATTTTTTTTCTCAAACCCACATTATTTTTCAATTGCTTAACAAGGAAAGTGCAGTTTTTTAGTTTGGCATTCTTGATTTGCCATAATCTGGGAAAAATGATAATACTGTAACATTTTCTCCTGACACAGGATGATGGTTGTCGTTTGAGCACAACAGCTGTTCATCAATGCCTCCCTCTTGACACAAGACCACATCCTTGATGACATCTTTTACTTGAGTTCTTTTTCAAACTTTCTAGTTTGTTATATATCACATTTGATCCTCTTAATTTCTCTATCATGTTTTCCCCTTACACAGTATCTATACTTCAATCAAATTGTACTTCCTGTCTTTTGTTATCCAAGGCAATTTTTTGTACTCTATACCTTTGCTCATGTCATTCTTTATGTAGGCGTGTGGGACTAGATGATTCCTTAAGCTTTTTATTCTTTTCCTTTTCCTTTAGAAGTTCCTTTCAATACTATTCTATACTTTCTGTGATAAAAGTTTTATTTCAAGTAAGATTGTTTTCAATTTGGGGAGAATATGGAGACTAACTTTTTAACCTTCAAAATGAATTTTCATGCTATGACTGCCTTTATTTTCAGATATGAAAAATTTTATGCTTTCAATTTGAAATCATAAACTTCTATTATTTTTGCCTATTGAGTGCTTTATATCTTACACATTTGCTATATAAAAATTCTCTTTCACATTTGTAGATTATAGACATTGGAAGAAATGCAGATGAGTTTTGAAACATGAGTTTGAAACGTGTCACCTTCTCCAAATATTAGACTCAAGTAATTTTGGCCTTAATGAAATGATTTGTAGTTGACCACAATAGATAATAATATACTTCATAAATATTATCTCATTTGATCCTCAAAATAACCCTAGGAGGTAGTGCTATTAAGTCCCTTTTACATCAGAGGAAACTATGGCAAACAAGTTTAATGATTTTCCCAAAGTCACATAGCTTTTATGTGTCTAAGGCTAGTTTGAACTCAGATCTTTCTGACTGTAGGTTCAGTGCCCTATGCATTGTGTCACCTAGCTGCCTCTAGATGAGTTACTTATACATTTTTGATGATTAAAAAATAACTTTTAGGGGCAGCTAGGTGGTGTAGTGGATAGAGGACCAGCCCTGAAGTCAGGAGGACCTGAGTTCAAATCTTGTCTCAGACATTTAAGGCTTCCTGGCTGGTGACCCTGGGCAAGTCACTTAACCCCAATTGCCTCAGCCAAAACAAAAAACAAAAAAACCCTTTTAATTTCTGCTTACCTCTTTGTGTCTATTATATCTTTTTTAGATTATATTTCTGTGAACTAACTGATCATCTAGATTTATAATTGGTTAAGTCATGGAACAGTACTGTAGCCCACGGCATTTTTCTTCTTAACCAGACCAAAACTCTCAGTAGTATCATAATGGCAATACTTGCAAGAAATATAGAAGGTAGAACACTTTTACTATTTTTTTTTTGGAATCACTTGCTTTGCATTTTGGTAAATTAGAAAATTTAACAGTGCATGAATTTTGGCCAGTGTCAACTTCTTTTGTGAACAAAAGTTAAAGGGAATAAAGCTGACGTACTGGGAATCTAGCTTTGATTCAATGATTGGAGATGGGCATATGTTTTGCAAACCACTGTTTTATAGACCAAGTCTCCTAAAGCCTGAGTGAGTCTTTGGTAGGCTAATTCTTTTTCATCATCATTAAGAATAATGTGTTTCATTATTTACCACAATCATTTTGGGTTTTGTGGTTTTTCTTTATAATCCAAAGTGGGGGGGGAGGAGGGAGGGAGATTCTGGGAAGATGGTGGAGCAGGTTGGCAAATTTCAAACTCTCCCAATTTCCCCCACAAAGAGAACAAATTTGTGCCTCAGGGTGAACATAGATTGGTGAAAAATCAAGAAGATTTGGAGCAGAACAGATCTGAAGAAGAATCCTGGGACTGGAGATTAAATCTGTCTGAAGTGCAAACACCTCCAGGATTGCTCTGCAGAAACATCAAGCCCTTAGGCTAAGCTGGGTGTGACTAGAGTCTCAGAAGGAATCACAGAAATTTTCACTTCCCTGTTTGTTTAGTGGAGGTTTGAGTCAGGGAAGACTGAATGAATCTAGACTGATGGAAAATGTCAGTTCCAGCTGTGTTGCTGAGACACAGCTTTAGGTGAAAAGGAACTAGACCCTGGTGAGTGCAGAAGCAGTGGGACATGGATATTGCTGGCTGTGGGCACTTGTAGGACAGTGGAGCTTTTGGTTTGGGGTTCCTGGTTAGAGTGGAGAGCTGAAAGGAAGCTTGAGGCACCATCCTCCCACCTCTCTATTAAATGTGTTTTCACATACCTTTTATTAAAAATTTGGCCAAGAAAGAACCCCACCATTGAAAGATATTAGGGGAACAGAGAAGATCAGTTTATTTTCAGAGGAGGACATTTTAGTTTGAAAAAAAAAAGCTTCTACCCCAAAGAGTAATGTGAAATGGCTCCCTGCTCAGAGAGAATTTATAGAACTTAAAAAGGAATTAAAAAATCACATGAGAGACACTGGAAAAACTAAAAAACAAACAAACAAAAAAATCCCCCAAAAAACCATTCAAAAAAAACAAAAGGCTTATGAAAAAAAGTTAACCAATTAGAAAAGGAAGTACAGAATCTCAAAGATGAAAATAATGCTTTGAAAATTAGAATTGGTCAAGAGACTAAGAAATAACAAAAAAGATTATAAAGAATGAGAAAATAAAACAAAATATGAAACATCTTATAAGAAAAATGACAGATCTAGAGAACAGATCAAGAAGAGAAAACATTAGAATAATTGGATTGTCAGAAAGTTGTGACCAAAAAGAGGACCTTGACACAATAATGCAGAAAATAATCCAAGAAAATTGTCCTGAACATGAGAGGAAAGTAGAAATAGAAAAAAATGTACTGATCACCACCTCAATAAGATACTTTGTAGAAAACACACAGGAATATTATTGTCAAATTTTGAAACCCACAGATCAAAGAGAAAATTTTGCAAGAAACAGGAAAAAAACCCAATTCAAATACATTGTAACAACAATTAGAATTGTACAAGACTTAGCAACAGCTACAATAAAAGACCGCAGGTCCTGGAATAACACATACTGACAATCAAAAGAACATGGCCTGTGGACAAAAATATCATATCCAGGAAAATTATTTATAATTTTGAATGAGAAAAAAACCCCAGACATTTAACTTTCTTTCAATCAAACTCAAACTTAACAAAAAATTTAACATCTAAGAGTCAATATGAAAGGTCATTTTTAAGGAACTTAACATGGACAAACTGTTTAAACATGGAAAAAATGTATACTGTGTGCTTGAAATTCACTTCAGCAATCCAAGTAGTTAAAAAAAAAAGATTGGTAAAGTCAAGGTAAAAATGGTTACCAGGTTATATAAATGAGGTGCAGAGGAAGAATAAACACAAAGACATTGGGGTGGAGGAGGATTCATAGTTCTGAAAACCTATTCACATGGGGAATGGGTTCAATAGGCAAACTACATATATATCAAGAAGAACATAGCACCCTCCAAAATCTATAAAGGAATAAGGAGGGAGGGATGGGCAGATGGGAAAGTATCAGGTGAGGGAAGAAGACAAGTGAGGGATTCTTGGATTGAGGAAGGTTAAGTAATAACAAGGCAAGTTAATTTAATTAAAGAGGAATAGGAAAAAAAACGTGTATGGGGTGTGTGTGTATGTGTGTGGGGGCATGTGTGTGTGTGTGTGTATATATGTACGTATATATCTATATACCTACACATAAATATATCTTTTCTTAACTGTAATTTGCTTGGGGGTGGTGGGGGAGATGAAAGGGGGGAAAAAGAAATAAAGCAAATAAGTTGAGCAGCAGAGGACCAAAGAACAATTTACAAGGAAGTAAAGAAAAAATGGACATTCATGAATATAATTTCTTCTACTATATATGTATATATATATATATATATATATATATATACACACTTGATATGGTAATTTGTTGTTACATGCTTTGAATCCTCTCTGATGTTCTGTTGGGAACATAGCAATTTTATTTTATTTTTTGCTTTTGCTTTATTTTGTTTTGCATTCCTTTTCTGTTTTTCTTTTTTTTTCTTACTCTGTTTTTTCAAATAAAAATACATGGGGAAAAAAAAAGCAATCCAAAGTGTCCAAAGAAGATGTTTTGGAAACAATGCAGTAAAATCCTCTACCAGGACCTTAAAACCAATTCTATTCCATAGGCACCAAGAATCAGTGAGGCATATTTTTCCCCTTGATGAAAAAAAAGTAACTTTCTTTAAAATGCTTATAAATCTTACCTTACATTTTATATATATCTTACCAATTTTGTTTTTGTCTGTTTATTTAATTACCATTATACTGAAATAAACACTACATAAGATATACTATGTACCATGTTTCTTTATTTCAAAGTTGTGCAAAATTTGCCATAACATTGTTCAAAGTACAAGTATCCAAACATAGTAAATGGGCTGCATTAAACTCTGTCTACATTGCATATAATTTATCCCAGAAGGGAAAAAATTGTATCTAGTTATGAGTAGAAATGTTATAAAGGAAATCAGCTATTGTAGAACAACATACAAAGATTCTGAGAGGTTCATGTTTCTTTTAAACAAAATCCCTTAGTGGTTTTCAATAAATTGCCACTACCCATTTATCAGAAAGTCTTAAGTTTTCATGAGAATGTTGTAGAACTACATTAGTATTTTGTGTTCATTATAAGTTAAGCCAAATTGCTATCTGAATACAAGTATGTACTTTAAAGAAAAATTTGGTGACAAACACACAAAACATAAGCTTTAATCCTATAGTTTATTGTTCTTTTATAATGTATTTTTATTTTATTTATTTATTTTATTTATTTATTTATTCATTCATTCATTTATTTATTTATTTATTTATTTATTTATTTGCTGAGGCAATTGGGGTTAAGTGACTTGCCCAGGGTCACACAGCTGTTATGTGTCTGAGATCAGATTTGAACTCAGGTCCTCCTGACTTCAGGGCTGGTGCTCTATCCACTGCGCCACCTAGCTGCCCCTATAATGTATTTTTAAAGCTTCATTTCATTTCACAGAGTTTGGTAACTAAGATGCACATGAGGCATTTTCCCCTCTTTCATATAAAATCTAATTGCATCATTATTATGAAACCCGGCTTCTGCTGATAACTTGAAACTCAGTAGTCACAAGTAATTCAACCAGCTCCAGAAAGAGCTGTTCAGTGGTAATTATTTGAAGCAGGAACACCAGTCTAAACTTCAGTTTGGACTGTAGTATTTAATTTCATAACCTACTGTGAATCATTGTTATTTGTTTCCTTTAGATCTCCCCGCCAAAAACACGGAGACCTACCCTGGCTGTTTGTCACACTGCTCCCACACGCTTCAGCAATATAACTCATTGGAGAAACTTCAACAGGGTTAGTCAGCATAGGAATACTATTTGGATGGGGAGAGTTTTCCAAAAGGCCATTTTCAACCTCAGGAAGAGCAAAAATGTGTATGATAATCATTGGCAACAAAATTACAAGAAGTTTTTATGCTTTCCAAATCAGAGCAACTAAATTCAGAAAAATGCCTAGAGTGGGAGTCATTTACTAATGGAATACTGTCACTGAGACATGGAGAGTCAAATTTGCTGGTATTTGTGCTCTGTTGGTTTAATAGCTATGCATCCATGTCCTCTCTGCTCTCATTTATCATCATGCTACTCTTTTTTTTTTAATAAAGCTTTTTATTTGCAAAACATATGAGTGACCTTTCAACATTGACCTTTGCAAAAAAACTTTTTTTTCCCAAGCTTTTCCTTTCCCTCCCCCCGCCCCCCACCCCTAGATGACAGGTAATCTAATACATGCTAGATAGGATAAATTATATGACAAGTACAATACACATCATGCTACTCTTTACCTTCATTTTATCTTTAGGTTTTTGCTTGTTGTTTCTTTGGGCCATTTGGTGGCACTGGATTTATCAACTGGCATACAACCAGGTGAACTACCAGTATGACCACTACCCAAAGTCCTACTATTCTCTTCCACTTTGCTGCTTCCACTATCGTGTCAAAATTTGGCTAGCTTTGATTCAATATTGGCTTGTACCTCCATGCTATTGCCTTCTTTGTCCAATGGGATTTAAAAATTTAGGATGGATCCTGCTATTATACTGGCATTATCACTAACTGTTCCACAACTGAGTGTTCCAGATTCTCCATTTAGACTGTACCAATCTTTGTGTACATCAGTTTGTACTTCTCACTAGTTAAAACAGTTGACCATTGCTTTTTTTTGAAAGACTCCCAGTTATACTAGCTCTGGCTAATGTCATAGTATTGACTATTTCACTCAAGTTATCTTGAATGGTTCCTATTTGATCTATGTGGCTTTTACTAGAACTACCAGTCAGTCCATCACACTGCCTTTGTCTGTGCTAGGATTGTGACATGCTACTGCTACTGAAATTGTCTATTGCTATATTTGTTCTACTAATATTTATATCATTTTCATTATCGAATTCAGTCCTGACTCCCTTTCCATTGTCTGCTGATACTCCACAACCTCCACTTTGACAGAGAGATATTGGAACACCTCCATAAACCAAAGACAATGTAATAGAACACCAAAGCCTATAGTTACTGCAGCTATTACTGAAGATATTACTACACACAATATTATACCATCTACTATGACCAAATTCCATTTGTGTTTTGAAATATCATTGCTTTTATATCTATTATGAATCTTTCATCCAACATGCACAAGGATGCCAATAATCATTGCAGGAATAGCAATGCCAGCTTTTAAAGCAATTTTTACAGGAGCACCAAACAGTGTTCCCACTTGCCACAGTATTTTCTTTTTTATTTATTTATTTATTTTTTATTAAAGCTTTTTATTTGTATAACATATGTATGGGTAGTTCCCCAGCATTGATCTTTACAAAGCTTTTCATTACAAATTTTACCCCCAGTCCCCTCCCCTCCCCTAGATGGCAGGAAGTCCACTACATGTCAATAATGTTGAAATACTTGACCAGTTGTGCAAGAAAAATCCTATCTACAAGAAAAAAAAAAGAAAATCAGAGAAAAGAAACACAATGCAAGCAAACCTCAATAGAGAGCATGAACATGTTATGTTGTGGTCCATATTTCATATCCCTCTCTCTGAGTGTATATGGTCTTCTTCACTGAACAATTGGAACTGGTTTGAGACAATTCTTCATTGCAGAGAGCCATGTTCATCAGAATTGATCATCATGTAATATTGTTGTCGCAGTGGATAATGATCTCCTGCTTCAGCTCGTTTCACTCAGCATCAGTTCATGCAAGTCTCTCCAGGCCTCTCTGAAATCGTCCTGCTGGTCATTTATTACAGAGCAATAATATTCCATAACATTCATCTACCATAATTTATTCAGCCACTCTCCAACTGGTGGGCATCCCTTCAGTTTCCAGTTTCTAGCCCCTACAAAAAGGGCTGCAACAAACATTCTTGCACATGTGGGTCCCTTTCCCTCCTCTAAGATCTCTTTGGGATATAGGCCCAATAGAAACACTGCTGGGTCAAAGGGTATGCACAGTTTGATAAATTTTTGAGCGTAGCTCCAAATTGCTCTCCAGAATGGTTGGATCCGTTCACAGTTCCACCAACAATGTATTAGTGTCCCAGTTTTCCCACATCCCCTCCAACATTCATCGTTATCTTTTCCTGTCATTTTAGCCAATCTGACAGGTGTGTAGTGGTACCTCAGAGAGTTGTCTTAATTTGCATTTCTGTGATTGATAGTGATTTGGAGCAACTTTTCATATGACTAGAGATGGTTTTAATTTCATCATCTGAAAATTGTCTGTTCACATCCCTTGACCACTTATCTATTGAAGAGTGGCTTGAATTCTTATATATATGAGACAATTCTCTCTATATTTTAGAAATGAGGCCTTCATCAGAACCATTAAATGCAAAGATGATTTCCCAATTTGATGCTTCCCTCCTAATCTTGTCTGCATTAGTTTTATTTGTACAGAAACTTTTTAACTTAATATGATCAAAATTATCTATCTGGTGTTCAATTAGGAGTTCCAGATCTTCTTTGGACACAAATTTATTCCATCTCCACAGGTCTGAGAGGTAAACTATACTACGTTCCTCTAATTTGCTTACAATATCACTCTTTATATCTAGATCATGAACCCATTTAGATCTTATTTTGGTATGTTGTGTTAGGTATGGGTCAGGCCCTAATTTCTTCCACACTAGTTTCCAATTTTCCCAGCAGTTTTTGCCGAATAGTGAGTACTTATCCCAAAAGCTGGGGTCTTTGGGTTTATCAAATGCTAAATTGTTAAAATTATTGCCTAGATTATCCTGATAATCTATCCTATGCCACAGATCGACTGCTCTATTTCTTAGCCAGTACCAAATGGTTTTGATGACCGCTGCTTTACAATATAATTTTAGATCTGGTACAGCAAGGCCATCTTCATCTGACTTTTTTTTCATTAATCCCCTTGAAATCCTTGACCTTTTATTTTTCCAAATGAACTTTGCTACTATTTTTTCTAGATCTGTAAAATAATTTCTTGGGAGTTTGATTGGTATGGCACTAAATAAGTAAATTAGTTTTGGTAGTATTGTCATTTTTATTATATTCGCTCTGCCTACCCATGAGCACTTAATGTTTTTCCAATTGATTAGGTCTGATTTTATTTGTGTGGAAAGTGTTTTGTAGTTTAGTTCGTATAGTTTCTGACTTTTCCTTGGCAGATAGATTCCCAAATATTTTATCCTATCATCTGCTATTTGGAATGGAATTTCTTTTTCTATCTCTTGCTGCTGAATTTTGTTGGTAATATATAAAAATGCTGATGATTTATGTGGATTAATTTTGAATCCTGCAACTTTGCTAAAGTATTGAATTGTTTCTAGTAGTTTTTTAGTTGAGTCTCTAGGGTTCTCTAAGTATACCATCATGTCATCTGCAAAGAGTGATAATTTGGTTTCTTCATTACCTACTCTAATTCCTTTTATCTCTTTTCCTTCTCTTATTGCTAAAGCTAACATTTCTAAAACAATATTAAATAGTAATGGTGAAAGTGGGCAGCTTTGTTTCACTCCTGATCTTATTGGGAATGGTTTTAGTTTGTCTCCATTACATGTGATGCTTGCTGATGGTTTTAAGTAGGTGTTACTAATCATTTTAAGGAAAAGCCCATTTATTCCTATACTCTCCAGTGTTTTTAAAAGGAAGGGGTGTTGGATTTTATCAAATGCTTTTTCTGCATCTATGGAGATAATCATATGGTTATTGTTAGTTTGGTTATTAATATAATTAATTATGCTGATAGTTTCCCTAATATTGAACCAGCCCTGCATCCCTGGTATAAATCCTACTTGGTCATAGTGTACTATCCTGGGGATGACTTCTGTAATCTCATTGCTAATATCTTATTTAAAATTTTTGCATCAATATTCATTAGGGAAATTGGTCTATAGTTTTCTTTCTCTGTTTTCACCCTACCTGGTTTAGCTATCAGCACCATATAGGTCTCATAGAAGGATTCTGGCAGTTTACCTTCTGTCCCTATTTTCTCAAATAGTTTGTGTAGTATTGGAATTAATTGTTCTTTGAATGTTTGGTAGAATTCACATGTAAATCCATCTGGCCCTGGAGATTTTTTCTTAGGGAGTTGGTTAATAGCTTGTTCTATTTCTTTTTCTGATATGGGGCTATTTAAATAATTTATATCCTCTTCTGTTTACCTGGGCAATCTATATTTTTGTAGATATTCCTCCATTTCATTTAGATTATCAAACTTACTGGCATAAAGTTGAGCAAAGTAACTCTTAGTTATTGCAGTATTTTCTTTTTAAGACTCTAAGGCTTCTTTCCCCAAAATTACATCCTAATGGGTTTAAATAATGTAAATCTGATTTCTCTTTATATGCAACTAACAAAACTCACAACCACAGAAAACGTATCATGTAATTGTAACTTCTATCATTTATTTTTATTATGCAAACAGCACATTATGGACATTTGTTTTATATCATCAGCTGATGCTCCAGACTCTTGGCTATAACTAATGGAACAAGAACATATTGTTCTCAGATGGAGGTTCTGGACTCTCTCTGAATCATGGGAATGATTTGGGTGCCATATTTATTTACAATAGTAGCAGAACTCAGAGATTTCAAATCCACAAGTTAATATTGGACAGCTAGCATAGCCAAATGCTATCATAACATATCTACAATCTGGAACTTGACACCACCTACAGTCAGGATCTGCAACAAGCCACCATCTAAATATAAATTCTTCATATTTTTCCATCAAGATATGATCAAATAATATCAAGTGAATATCATGGGGATTAAATCATTCTGTGCAATCTGGGCATCTGATATTAACTCTACTTTCAGAGATTTCAATTCTCAGATATTGTCATAAGCAATCTATGATAACAGTTATGCTGAAAGATATCAGGAAATCTTTTCTTAGAATGTTGCAAAAGGCACACTTCACGAATTCTCCATTTTGTTTGCTGTTTATACTTGTTCCATTATCAGAGCAGGCATATGTAGAGCAAATTTATCAGTTGTTCTTATCAGTATGGATGCTAGAATGTATACTTTTAATACTTGCAATTCCAACTACCTCACCACTGAGATCTCTTGATTTACATTTGATGTCCTTTTTTATTGCTAAATAGAAATGACCTAAATGATTTTTGGGGTGCCTGTTTAACAGAAAGCAAACTCACAGATGAGGCAGAAGACTGAAGGTTCCAATCTGATCCCATCTGGCAATATAAATTCATATCTAGGATACTTATTACAACTGAATCAGGGTCAGTATTCACATACAAATATCATCATATTTAGTAATGTCATTTTTCTTGTCTCTGCCTTAAGATTTGACCATGATGTGGGATAATACTTCTTAGTTCCTGCTGAAGAACCTTCACAACAATTTTAATTTCCAAGTGACTCTTCTTATAGATGTTCAACACAGAGCTCAAATGGAAAGGAATTCCCTAAGAATGGTGAAGTCCTCTAGATGCTCCTGTAAGTGACATTGACTGATTACATCGAGTCTGGGAACACTGCTGAACTTCCTTTTTTGTTGAATTCTGCTACCATCTGGAATAGATGTATTTGGGAAAGCAATGTCATCCCCTCTGACTTCAGTTGTACAGATGTAGTTATACATGTGTTTTGTTTTGATCTTAATGCATCTTCTTTCAGGTAACAAAGAAGTGACATCATAAAACTTTGATTCCTGCAAGGTGGCTGTGGCAGTGCAGCAGCAAGGGCTGAGGACCATTCCCATCTTCCAGCAAAGCTTTCTCAAAGGGAAATGGGAAGCTAGACGGGGATTGTGAAGGAATTGCACAAAAATAACAAAGTACGTGTATGGTATTCATAGTGATTTTCTTTAAGACACTCTTATAAGATAGATGTAGTGACAGGATTAATATCCCAATTTACAGATAAAGAAATATAAATTCAAAGTTTTATGAGCAGTCCTGAATTGTTAGTGTCAAATTCTCACTTGACTTTAGGTGAAACGCTCTTTCTTACTGAAAAATGAGGGGGTTGGACTTCATGATTTCTAAGGCTGGTTTTTACCTTTCAGTGATTCTCTCGCAAAATATGTCTCTTAAACCTTCGGATTTGAGGGTCAGAAGATGGAACAATAAACTTCTCTCAAAGTTTTCCTTTACAGAGGACAGCAACTGGACTTTCTAAGTTACCTTCTGCTTTCCATCTGCAGCTCTGCTTGGTTTGAATTCCGTGGAATAAGATGCTTCCTGGTAATATCCTCCTCTGGTTTTCCCAGCTTCCTTTTGTGTGCTGTCTTCTCTAGATAGTGCTCCCTGAGGGCAAGGACAGATTTTCTTTGTATTTTCAGCACTTAAAAACAGTTTATTGCATTGTGTTGAATTGAGAATATGTGCATTTTTACTTTAGTCATTTGCTAATAAAATCCTGGCTTTTGCTCATTCAACAATAACAAATGGATTATTTTTTAGAACAGATTTGGGATGAAATATTTTTGAAATATCAGGACTTTGTATCCCTCAAATAAATATTTCATATAAGATGCAAATTTGATTACAAACAACAAAGAAAAGAGAGAAATGAAAGGATATATATATCAGAATTGTGTCAGTTAAATTTGAAGGTAGAAGGCAGATACTGAATAAGTCAAATGAATGTTTAATAACTACTGATGGTTTTACTAATAAGCTTGTATTAAATAGTTGTTATCCTTGGGTCTCATGCCTCTTTACTTGACAAGGCCCCATCTCTTATTCCAAGATCTCATTCATTGTGCTTTCTTTTACACCTTTCTTATCCTCTTATTTTACATTGTTATATATTATTATCTATGTTTGTGCCTTATCACCCCCTATTTATGCAGATAGTACCTATAATTGAAGTTTGAAATCATCCTGATATTTAAGAGTATTCTGTGCATAAAATAATACTAATAACAATAATTATAGTAAATTATTTGCTGAATTAAATACACCCAACTGATATACTGTAAGTAGAAGTACCACTCAGGTAATGAATAAGTCAGAGCTAAGTAGAAGAACAGCTTGAAGCAGAGAATCAAAGAAGATTGGATCAAATATTTTGGCTGAGATATCTTGCAAAGAGAGAGTTTATCAAGCACTATGTGGATTAATTTAGCTTAACAGGGAAAACTTAACAGGACAACATAGAACTTACACACCCATGCAGAAACTATTATGAACAGTTCCTAAAATGGAAGGAGGACATCCATGTTTACAACTCCACGGGTGTGAGTTACACTGAGCACTTAGTTTTTTCTCATTCTGGTGTCCCCTTGGCATGTTTCTCTACGTATTTTCCTTTACAGATACTGACGGCATTATTAGGAAAGTATAACCTAGGTTGATGTATGGATTCTGATGTATTTTATTATTTACGAACTTATTTTAATGCATGAGTACCTATATGTTATTCTTTTTTCTTATTTTTTTAACTAAATGGTCCTATTTGAGATCTAAAGAATTAATGGTTGAATAAATAAAAATACATCAATGGGAATGAAAGAGTTAAAAGTGGTAAATAGGGGAGTATATTTCACCATAACAAGGTAACCTACAAGACGCTAAGAAAATTTGAAATGCTAGTTCTCCCCTAGGAATATTGATATTTATAAGTGTGAAGGAAAGTGAGTATGAGACCATATAATCATGCAGGAGTTCTGAAGTACATAGGAGAATGAAATTCATCTCCTCAGACACATTTAATAGGATGGAAAATATTTTATGTGAATCAAAACAGAACTAACAGTAATAATGTTTGTATAGCTTTTTTTCCACCAAATTTCTCAAAGTACCTTGTAAACTTCATCTTGATTTATAGATTTCTAGATTGATCTCTTTTCAGTGACAGAAAACAATAAAATTCTTAGATCAATTATGCCATTTAGTCATTCAGTAATGATCAATTGAGACAGAAAATCTATTTTATGCTTTAATCAAAAGATCCTCTTTCTGATGTATGCTATTAAAGCATCAACATGTTGAATCTCTGCATTATAAAAAATGAAAAGTATTTCTGTTTTCAGATTTTAATGCAAAATAATTTACATGTCAGTGTAATTTTAAATTCATTTAAAAATAGGAAATCAATCTTGATACATTTGGATTACTTCAGCCTCATTTGGATTAATACAATTTGTCTGAGTACATGTACTAATTTCCCCTTTCTAAATTTAGACTTGGTAAATGATATATAAAAAAAGCCTTAGGATGACAAAATAATTCTGTGGTGGAATTTTTAAAATAGGGGTAACATTACACTTCCAAATATCTTTGCAAAAGAACAGTAGAGATAATTATGTAAAATTCAATAAAATTGAGGCATATTGTACTGCATTAAGAATAATAATTACAATTTAAAAATTTCCTTCATTGTAAAATATTGGCAAAGGGCCTGGACACACTTAAATATAAATAGAACCAATCTCTGCCAGAGGTAAGATAATTTTTAGAAAATTGAGAGTTAACTGTCAAAATAGTTTAAAAATACAAGATAAGAAGAAATAGAATATACAGATAATCTCTAAATACAGATCATCTCTAAATTCTTTTGGAGAATGGTCTATATATGTATTGAAATTTTGATTGATGAAAATAAAAGATAATTTCTTATTGCCAAACAAATAATTAAATGAAAAGTGTGGAAAATGCTTGTTTTACATTTTAGTTATTGTTCATTAATTTAGAAAGCATTTGATTAGGCTAAATGAAATGCAGTTTTGAAGACTTTTCTCATGCCATTACCAAGACTATTTCCAAAGATGATTAGGGGAAAAAGGATGAGAAAAACACCTCTTTATTCTAAAATATTTATAGCATTTTTTTTGTTATGGTGGCACAGAGCTGGAAATTATGGGAATGCCTATAAATTGGGGAATTTCCAAATAAGTAGTGGCAAATAATCTCTGAAGATTGCTCAGCAATTTGATTATTAAAAATAAATACAGTATAAAATATGGAACTATTCATTTATCTCAGGAATTTGTAAGTGTCTGGGCTTATTTTGTTCATAATGTTCAAATCAAAGGAATATTTGCTATGATAGTGAGGTTCTCAAAATCTTAAAGTCTCCTTAATGAAGTATATAAAAACATAAAAGAAATTGTTCTGATTATCCACAATGAAAAAACAAAGATGATAGAAATCTATTTACCAGATTATTAAATGCAGCTGGTTTATCAGGCTGCTATTTTAGTTCACCATAATGGTATTTTGGACAAGCACAGCAAGGGGACAATAAGATGGTTATAGAATTGACTAAGAGACTGGGGATAATTACATCTGAAAACTTATACAATGGTTTCAATGATCACAAAACATTTATTTTTTTGCCACAAAAGATAATTATTAAACAACAGTATTTTCCTAATGATATTGATGTAATAAAGACTCTGATATCTCCCTGAAGTTTGTGGAGGGTTGACCACCTGGTCTGGGGAAATTCCTAAAAATGATTCCCACCCACCTGAATCTCCCTTGGGAAAGCTACTTGGTTTCCCACGGGAATCTCTCAGATCTAATTGATCTGGAAATCATTTTGATTTGGGGAAACAATCGCCACCCTGTATTTATTTGAAAATTAGCCCCTAATTGCTTCCTAGTCCCAAATCATAGAAAACTAATAGAAGACAAGATTTTGTACTCAAACCTTTTCTAATTCCTATCAGGAATAGTCCACCGAGGGAAGCTGTTTCTCAGAGAAAATAAATCCTTTTTTTTTTTTTTTTTTTGCCAAAAACCTCACTTGGAGATCTGGACTGTGAATTCTTTTGCAAAAACCTGCGCCACTGGCCTGAGGTCCCCATTTCTGTTATCACCCCTCAACAATACCATATAGTTATGAATCATAGAGTAAAATTCTCTTGGAAGAAACAAAGTGATAAATGACTGCCAAAGTGCCTGACAAACAATAAATGCTTTATAAATGCTTATTGACTTATAGTGCAATGGAAAAAAATGCACATTAAGCATTAAGAATTGAGTTACACCATATTGGCAGCTATGATTTACAGAGAAAAGATGTATTAAAGGCATAGAGCTATTCTGACGTTAAAAGGAATTGGGATGATCATAGCGTAAGAAGGAGAAAAAACATGCTTTGGTTGAGTTACATATTAGAATTTTTTGAGCTACTGAAAAAAATACAAAAAACAACTATAATAACAGCTCCAGAGGAATACCTTTTATTTACTGAATTGATCATCTATGGAGGATTTCTGGAAGAATGTGGATAAGAATTACATGGGATGAAGCATGGAGGGGTGTGATTTGCCTAGGTGGCAAGATTTCCCATGAGAATATTTACATTGATAAAATCCCAGGCCTATTAAGGTATTACCTTATTGTTAGCTAATTAACTTTGTTCCAGAAAACAGAAACATTATTACAGGTCTGACTGGATTTTTTAAAAAAACACCCCTATCTTCACACAATCCCCCTTCCCATCCCTCCCCTCCCCAAAGAGTCAGGGTTTACCTAGCAAAGCTAAGACCACATCTATTTGCATAATATTAAATATTTTTAATTGATTTACTTTTGTTAATTCACCCAGTTATCAATATTTTCCAAGCTTTCTATGTTACCTAAAAGAAATTATTAAAATTTGTATTTCAACAATCATTCAATAGTCCATCCATAAAACCTAGAATTTGCCAGAATTTGTGCTAATTGCTGGATGTACTTTTAAATGGCCATATGGTCTCAGGCATTTGAATGTTCCCTCCAAAGATACAAATTCCAACTCATTCTTTCCTGCCTATCTTGTGTGATTCTTATGTATGTCTTCCCAAAAATTCACCATAAAAAACTCACCCAGTATGCAAGCAAAAGCCCTTACTTTTTCCTGACATTTGTATTGACAGTTCGAACACACACATCTGTATATTGCACAACACACACACACATAATACACACTAATGGGCAAGCAGTCCATTGAATTATTGTCTAATGCAGTTGCAAGTCAAAATCTGAATAATGTATTTTCTCGATCCATTTGATTTTTCCAATTTGTATAGAGAGACCTAGCTCTTTTGAATAGTTATGGATCTTTTCCAGGGCATACTATAATGTTCTGGGTTTGATGAAACTAGCAAAATATTGTCCCCAGGTCCGGAAGATTTCACTATCCACAGAAAATCCTTTTCAGCTTACTTTCTTTGCTGGATTTTGTTCATCATAGTAGTTCTGGTGATTTAAACACTAAAATCAATCATTCCTTGTCCTCAAGGAGTTTATATTCTATTAGGATAAAAAAATAGCATTATAGTATATAGTAGAGTATATTTAGATTTGGGTAACTCAAGGCAAATAGCTTAATTTTTTTTTGGCTTTAGTAACCTCATTTGTAGAATGAAGGGTTGGAATTCTGGAAACTGAAAACTATGTCTATGATCTTATCATTTCATGTGCAGAATCAATCAATAAATAAGCATTTATTAAGCATTTATTATGTTCCAAGCACTATATAAATTCTGATGATAAGCAAAAGAGATAAAAGAAAGCTTCTTTCCTCAAAGAACTTAAGTTCCTTTTTATAAAAGTTCCTTTGAATAAGTTTAAGTTCCTTTTTATAAAATAAATACAAGATAATTGGGGAAAAGAAAGACTTCCTGTAGGAGATATTATTTGATTTGAACTTTCAAATAAACCAATAAATTCTCTTCTCTATTATATATATGTGCATATATATATAGTATGTATATATGTGTATATAAATGTTTATATGTGTTCATATATGTATATGTGTGTGTGTGTTGTGTGGTGTGTGTGTGTGTGTGTAACCAAATAAAGGGGACTTAAAGGTGGAGATAAGAAGGAAAGAAAGAATTTCTTCTTGGCATAGAAAAATAGATTGTTCATAAGTGCATAGATGAGAGCACAAATGTATGTGGGAAGTGGGAAGAACAGCAAGAAGGCCAATACGGCTACATTTATAGTATGGGGAATCAAGTATGGTTAAATCTATAAAGATAGACTGGAGTCAGGTTGTGAAAGATTCTGAATGCCAAATAGAGGGTTTTTGTTTTGTGCTAAAGGAAATAAGCAGTTATTGGAGAGTATTGAATAGGGGAGTGACATTGTCAGATATCTATTTTGTGACTTGTTGAGGGCCATTCACCGTAGAAAGATCCCTGGAAAAGGTTCTTGGAGAACTCTGCTAATCAAGTTTGGCTCAGCTTCTCCATTCCTCCTGCAGGTGGCAGGCCGTTTGAGAAGTCAGGAGACATGTATAATCTTGATGATTACTAATAGAAAGAGTCTTTGGAGGAAGGCATGATTACTGACTTCTAAGAAATGCATCTGGAGGACATCTGCCAGACATCCTATTATCTGTTATCTGCTATCTGAATACCTTGGTGTATGATGTATTGACTATTGTCAGAATACAAAGGTAGTAATCTACTGAGAATTTAGGCATTTGTAACCTATTATGTATTAGATACATATATATTAGCACTGGTGTAATCCTGAGTAAATTGGACTCCTGCTGAGTCCTGCCTCTTCAACTCCTTGTTCATGAATTAGGACACAGGGTTGGCCTCCATAGCTCTTCCATGAGTGGATTCAGACAATAAAAATCATTTTGGAAGCTGTATAAATGGTGGATGAATTGGAGAGAGGGAAAACAATTAGAATGCTATTGAAAAAATCTAGAAGAGAAATGATGAGAGTTTAAATTAAGTTAAATGCTAGGAATGTGGTGGATATTGAATTGACAAAGCTTGGAAAGTGATAGGATTTGGGGATGGAAGAGAGTGAGCAGTTGAAGATGATTCCAAAGAATTTAGAGAGGTATGTTTAAAACAACAACAACAACAACAACAACTATCTTTTATATATAATAGTACTTTATTTTCCCCCAGATATATTACAAGAAAATTTTTAGAATTCATTTTTACAATATTTTGAATTATAATCTTTTCTCCCTTTTTCCCTACTGCCCCTTCTTCTGAAGAAGGTAGGCGGTTTGATTTAGCTTTTGTATTTTCATGTGTCACATATTTCTATATCAGTCATTTGTTAAAGAAGAAACAAATCAAAAGAAAAAAAAAACACATGGAAGAATAAAATAAATGAAAATTTTGCTTTGATCTGCATTCAGAGTCCATTAGTTCTTCATCCAGGTATGGATAGCATTTTTCATCACAAGTCCCCAAAAGTTGTTTTGGATCACTGTATTGTTGAAAATAGTTATGCCATTTACGGCTGATCATCTTACAATATTGCTGTTATTTGTATGCAGTGCATTTCACTTTGCATCAGCTCATGGAAGTCTTTCCAGATTTTCTGAGAGCATCTATTCTCATTTCTTATAGCACAATAATATTCTACACCACAATTTACACACCACAATTTATTTAGCCATTCTCCAAATGATGGGCATCCCGTCAATTTTCAATTCTTTGCCCCTAGAAAATAACTATTATAAATACTTTTGCACATATAGATCCTTTCCCTCTTAATTAAAAAAAATTCTTTTGGGATACTGATATAGCAGTGGTATTGCTAAGTTAAAAAGTAGGCATGGTTTCATACCTCTTTGGACATAGTTTTAAATTGCTTTACAGAATGATTGAATCAATTCACTCTTCCATCAACAGTGCCTTAGTCTCATTTTCCCCACATCCCTCTCCAACATTTGTTACTTTCCTTCTCTCCTATTAGCCAACCTAGTAGGTAGTTGGTAGCACTTCAGAATTTCTTCAATTTTTATTTTTTCAGTCAACAGTAAGTTAGAGAATTTTTTTTCCTTTAACATCTTGGTATAAAATTATCAATTTACCAAAATGTTGTATTCAGTTGTAGCAAACAATGAAATGTTCAGAATCAATTCAAAATGAGAACTAGTGCTATGAAATAAGACTAAGGCACTTGGAAAGTATAAAAGTTAATTGGACTTCCAGTTAAGATGATGCAATGAAAGATCCTGGACCAGCTCAAGTCTCTTACAAACGTATGAGCAAAGATCTAAAAGTGCACCTTAAGGAAGAACAATACAAATACAAAAATTATAGAGGAGTTACTTGCCCATTTTGGGGTTGTACTAATATGGTAAAAATGACAATACTATGAAAATCATTTAGATATTAGTGCTATATGAATCAACCTCCCAGAAGACTGCCTTATAGAACTGGACAACATTATAAAATTGAACTGAAAGAATAAAAAATCAAATATCTCAAGGGAAATAATGAAAAAAAGTGCGAAGGGGACTAAAGTGTGTCAGACCTTGAATTATAGGATAAAATAGTGATTATAAAACAAATTTGCTTTTGTAAGAGATCCAGAAGCAAGGGAGAATTATCACACTTTATTTAATCAATTTAAAGATATGAACTGCTGCATTTAGTGATTCATTATTTGACAAAATCTACTAGAAAAATTGGAAAACTGTTATAAAAATTGTTTAAATTAATATCTAACATTGAATAAGCTCAAAATACATATGTGACATAGGTACAAAAAGTCATTTTTCAAACAAAGAGGAAGATAACTTTCATATGTATGAATAATGGAAGAATTCTTGACCAAATGAGGAGTTGAGATGACAACAAAAAATAAAATAGACAATTCTGATTATCTACTATTGAAAAACTTTTTCACAAAGAAGAAAAATTTAGTTTAAATTAGAAGAGAGATAATTAGCTGAGAAAACATTTTTTGTAAGAGTTTTCTATGAAAAAGTTTTGATATGCAAGATGTCAAAGAAATAAAAAATACAAACAGAGGAGTAATTTTTCAATAAGTGAATGGTCAAAGGATATGAATATGTCTTTTTAAAAGTACAAATACAAAATGAAAACAATCCCTGCCTTCAGAGGACTTATATTAAAACAAATAGTATTTTATAAAATTAACAAAAATATTGTTTCTTTTCTTACCCTCTTTTACCATTGGAGAACAAAACAAAACAAAATCTGTTTTTTGAAACAAATATGCATAGTCAAGCAAAATCAATTCTTATATTGCCCTTGTCCAAAAAGATATAAATCTTCAACTTGAGTTCCTTCTCCTTCTGTCAGAAGGTATGTAGCAATTTTTTTTCATCCCAAATCTTCTGGAATTATGGTTGGTCACTGTATTGATAAGAATTCAAAATCTTTCAAAGTTGTTTGTTTTAAGATGTTGTTATAATATTTTTTTCTTCTGTTTCTACTCAGTTTTGCCTTCTTCAGTTCATACAAGTCTTCCAAGATTTCTCTGAAACTATCACATTCATAATTTCTTATAACATAAGAGTATTCCATCACATTCATATAAAACATTTTGTTTAGTCATTCCCCAGTTGATGTGTAAACTCTTTACTTCCATCTACTATAAGTATGTTTGTATATATAGATCATTTTCCTCTTTCATTTATCTTTTTGGAAAATAGGCCAAGTAGTGGCATCACTGGGTCAAAGAGTTTAATTTAATAACTTTGGAGGCAGAGTTTCCAGAGTGCTTGGACCAATAGAGCATGATAAAATTGTTTTTTCAAAGACTCTTGAACATTTGAAATTTTTTTGGATTAACTTTGCCAATCTTATGGGAAAGAGATATAATCTTAGTGTTGTAATTCAATGAATTGTCAGATTTTCAGTATTTTGTTGCAAAAAAGCCTTAGCTTCATTGAAAATTTTACATACAGGATCCAAGAGAAATATAAGGTAAACATCAAAGACTAATTACACAGGACTCAATAAAGACAAACAGGTTATATTTTATACTTGGAAATATTATCCATATGTCTAAGATTGTCATTATGGTAAAACTCAGAATGATATGATTTTAAAAAGCAAAACCATGCAGGAAACAGAGGAATTAGATAGGGGCAAAGGACTGGTAGTTCTGGAACCCTACTCTTATTGGAAATGGATTAAAAATGGAAAAATATATATATATATAGTTTCATTTTTAATGAAATATACATATATATATAGTGATAGATATTTTGAAGGATATAAAAATCTTCTAAACTCAGAAAGAAATTAGAGGGTAAGGGAATAGAATAAGTATGAGGGTATAGAAGGGTGTGTAGAATAACAAGAATGAGATGAGTGGAAGAGAGGATAAGGGAAGGATTTTGGGAGGCTAGGTTAAATATTAGGAGAATTAGGTAATGGATAGAAGTTAAGCAGAAGAGTCAGGGGGGCTAGGAAATAAGAGATACATAAATATAATGATAAAGATCAGGAGTAGAATTTATTAGATTAAAAAAGCAAAAGTTATATTCATGACTTTAAAGTTAAAACTAAAATAGATTTAATCAAAAGAGAAAATAGGGAAATCAAATTATATGACAGCCATATTAATCAATATTGTGTTAGACTATTTAAATAACTAGCCAGTATAAGATGGGAATATTGCTGTATTATAGAAAATGATGATTTAGTGGCTTGAGAAAAATATGTGAAGGCTTGGACTTATGAAGGAAAATGTTATCCCCCTTCAGAAAAATAGAACAAACAAGCATAGTATGGTCTTACATACATGCATATGAATGTAGATATGTACACGTGTATATGATTATATATTAATACAAGTATGTATATGTATATATTATATGTACATATGTGTATATATGTATATACATATGTATAAAATATCTACACTTAATTGTAACCTTCTTGGGGGAAGGGTGGAAGGGGAAAAAGAATCTTAGTAAGAAGTGCATAGCAGAAAAAAAAAGAAAGCCTATAAGGAAGTAAAGACAAGCTGCTCTGAACACAATGTGTTGTATTTATTATATAGGCTTTCTTAAAATGGAAATTAATTACTTTATATTCTGAATCCTCTCTTATTACATCTGCCTCTGGCATCCCTCATCAGCAGAGGCTCCCTCAATCTTCCCAATTCTGCTGTGAACATGGTAGTGTTTTTTTCTTTTGTATTTAAATTTTAAGTAAATTACTTTTAAAATTTTTAAAATAGCTTTCGTTTACAATGCTACAATTGTTGTATAAATTGTTCTCCAGAATCAGTCTCCTTAGGTTTCTGTGAAACTGTCTCTATCATCATTGTAATGGTCTTCTTAAAATGTGAATATTCCTTTACATTCCAGTATCATAATTTCAGCTGTCCTCCAGTTGATCGTCACTTGATTGCCAATTCTTTGCAGCAACAAAAAAAAGCTGCCTCATAAATGTACACAAGGAGTTCTTTTCTTCCTTTTCTAATTCTTTAGAATAAGCTTAATTAATTACTGGATCATTGGTCAAAGGGTATGCATATGCATATATTAGTAATGTTGTTTGTTTGTTTGTTTGTTTATTGTTCCAAACTTCTTGGCAAAATAATTTGAGCAAATCACAACTCTACCAACAATGCAAAACTGCATTTACCTTTCTACAAAGCTAAGGTCTTTTGCAACAAAATAGTGAAAGTCTGGCAATTCATTGAATACATTTTTTTCCCATTTCAGGATTATGTTTAATTTTGCTGAACATTACACACACACACACACAACACACACACACATATTTACCACAACCTCAGTTATTTTCCTCTTTGAGATATAATATTGCAAGACTAGTGATCTTCTAATGTAGCCCATGCTAGGTCTTATGCATTCCAATTGTTATTTTAAATTGTGTTGTTATTGCTGTTGTTTCCTGTAATATTTTCTCCTGGACCTGGGAGATGTTCTTGTAGGCTTTCCTGATAGGATCTCTTTCAGGTGATGATTGGTGGATTGTTTTCTATTTTTACTTTCTCCTCTTGTTCTAACAGTTCAAGATAATTTTGTTTAATTATTTCTGGTATTATTATATCAAGATTGTTCTTTTAAACTGTAGCTTTCAGGGAGCTGTTTTCTCTTCTTGATCTTTTTCCCAGATCATTTGTTTTTCTTATGAGATATCTCAATTCTCTTCTATTTTTTCTGTCTTTATATTATGTTTTATTATTTCTTGATCTCCTATAACTTTACTGGCTTCTCCTACAATCCACAATCCACAGTCCACAGCCCACCGTCTGCAGTGAGTATGTCTTACTGCTTCTGTACTCACTTAGCTTGTGCTGGTTCTTACTCACTCAATTTTGTGTCTTAGCATTACATCTGGCCCTGGCATCCCTCATTAAAAGAGGTTCCCTCAATTTTCCCAATTCAGATGCCCCATTTCAGGGAGATGAAAATTCATGTAGGTGGGACCAGGACTACTTTCTAACTCAACTATTTTCAGGGATCTTTGCTATTTCAACAGAACTAACCTGGAAGTGTTTACATTTCTCATAAGCCTAACCACTGTCCTGGTAAATTTCTTTGAATAGTCTCTGTTTATCCCAGGAAGACCACTGTTCTTTCCCAAGTCTTGTTTGTTTTTACTAACTCTATATTAACCCTGAGGCACTATTTTGTCTTATTTGTTGGGGAGATCTAGAGAACTTGGAATTTTCTGACCTATTGTTCCATCTTACCTAAGAAAAGCTGTTTTAGGAAGATTTAATAAAACTGATTGATTTATTTATAATTAGTGCTCCAGAAGACTGATAATGAGTCATGGTCCCCTTGTCTTCTTGGAAGAGAAATAATAGACAGTAGACACAGAATGAAATATGTTTTACAAAATGACTGATACAACACAATTTTTTTTGATTAATCATACTTATTTTAAGTTACAAAGAAGGACTTTTTTAGGGGAGGGGAGGAGAATATAATTGAATGAGTGTGGATGAAATACTGATATGAATGGGAAAAAAATAAAATAAATAAAATAGAGCCAATGAAACATATATAAATATACAGAAAAGAACAAAAACATAAGCAGTCCAGAATAGGACATTGACAATCTGGATAGTGTTGCTTGCTACTATAAGCTGAATAATTGTATGGAATACATTTATAATTTTGTTTCTGCCCTTGGAATCATGAACTATTTATATTTGTTGTTGATTGTCAAATTAATAATTTTTAAAATGTTAAAAAGAGTAACATTTTATACAAACACTTAGTTTGACTAAACAGGACAAATTTGCTTCTAAAATACATAGAAAATCCTTTTTAATTCCAGTAAAAAATTGCCATCCCTTCTTAGTTTTCTGCTTTTTGTTTTTTACCATTCTTCTTCTTCCTTTTTTTTGGCAAGGCTTGTCTCAATTTTTCTTCCTCTCCAGCAGATATTTTACCTGTGAATATTTTCACATGACATTCTTTTTCTACTCTACTGAGGTATTAAGATAAACATATTTTGTATACTTGCTCCATGCATACAGAAGGGATGGCATATATGTATATGTGATGAGAAGAAAAATGAAGAATGAAAAAAAGGGAAAAGAAGAATAGTTCTTTCTTGAAGCAAAGTTTCATTAAAGAACTATCAACAGAAGTAATTTTGTCTGTAGACTATTCCTGAGATGTCTGTAATTTTAAATAAAATTCTTTGGAGTTTGATGGTTTCTTAGTAGAGAATAAAATTATGGAAATTGATAGAAACTTCTTCTGAAAGCTCTTCCAATAATTACTTATATTAATGTGGGCTTTTTTTTAGGACAGTGATTTTTGGACTAGTGATTTTAGATAGTTATCATCTTCCCTCACAAGTTTACAATTGCTTTCCAACTTATTGTCTTAGACCTGTTATACTGAAAGTTTACATTATTTGTATAGGGTCACACAAGTGGTATATTTAAGAGGTAAGATTTGAATTCAGTCTTCCTTACTCTAAGTCTGCTTTTCTATCAACTGTGCCAAAGATCTATATCTACAATTTATGGATGAGGAAACTGAGACATAAAATCCATGAGTATGTAGCTAGTAAATGCTATGAGAAATAACTTGCTTAATGTGCTGTAATGCTCAGGGAGAAACTGAGGCAGTATCACACATTGGAGATTAGATAATACTTTATTGATGTTAATTGAGAGTTCAGAATCCATAGCTATGGATCGGGACTGCTGGGACTCATGTCTCTCTCTCTCTCTTTTTTTTATATAAAGCTTTTTATTTACAAAACATATGAGTGATTTTTCTACATTGACCTTGGCAAAAACTTTTTTTTTCCCAAGCTTTTCTCCTCCTTCCCCCCAGCCCCTACCCCTAGATGACAGGTAATCTAATACATGCTAAATAGGATAAATTATATGACAAATACAATACATGTATACATATCTATACAGTTATCTTACTGCACAAGAAACATCAGATCTAGAAAGAGAAGAAGAAAAAACAACCTAAGAAGGAAAACAAAATGTAGGGAAATATTCACAGAAAAGTTTAAAATGCTGTGTTGTGGTTCACACTCAGTTCACACAGGCCTCTCTCTGGATGTATATGACTATCTTCATCGCTGAACAAATGGTTTGAATCACATCATGGCTGAAGAGAACCATGTCCATCAAAATTGATCATCGTATAGTCTTGTTGCTGTGTATAATGTTCTCCTGGTTCTGCTGATTTCACTCAGCATCAGTTCATGCAAGTCTCTCCAGGCCTCTCTGAAATCCTCCTGTTGGTCGTTTCTTAGAGAACAATAATATTCCATAACATTCATATACCATAATTTATTCAGCCACTCTCCAATTGATGGGCATCCTTTCAATTTCCAGTTTCTTGCCACTACAAAAAGGGCTGCCACAAACATTTTTGTGGAACTCATGTCTCAAAGCACACAGTCCATTATGAGCCTAGACTGACAGACATGTTAGCCCACTGAATAGAATAAAGTATTCAGTACCTCATTGGTGGGGATCACGATTTTTATAGTCTCCATAGCCCAGGGAGACAAAGAACTCATGGGAACAGCTGAGCACATCTGGTGTTCAAGGAAACCATAAATTCAGTTCTGGCACGATGGGAGTAAAGGAAGCTGAGACAGAAACTGGGAAAAAGAAGACAATAAGTCTGAAGCCAAAAGATAAGGGGTATGTCGAGGCTGGCCATCTGGAGGTTTTATGACTCCTTTGGAATGCGAGTCCAATTATTTCTGAAGGTCAGGAAGTGGGGGTTGCTATTTTTGGGCAGAACAATTAAGGAAAACTGAAACAGCAACTGAGGGAAACTGAGACAAGGAAACTGGCACAACAGTGCCAACAAGATTGAACAGAATGTTATTCACATTTTGCATTTCTGCAAGATTTTTTTTTCTATCCAGTCACTTTCTTTTTCTGATCCTCAGTTTTATGATGTATTAAAATGATAGCATTGTGGGTGGGGTGGAGCCTGGATGGTGGAAAGAACACACATTTCTTTCTGACCTTCTCCTACTACCCGCAGATTAACTACCAAATCTAGCCTCTGAATTAGCTCTGGATTGGCAGAATCCACGAATATTGGGAGAGTAACAAATTACCAGCAGAAGGCAATTTCGAAAATTATCAGAAAAGTCTATTTCTATTGGGCAGGGGAGGTGAGCCAAATGCAAGCAGGCTGAGCACAGATGCCAAATGCAGGCAGTGCAGACTCGGGGTAGTGTGGACTCTGTGGGGTGGAGAATCTACAGAGAGGAATCTACAGCAGTGTTGGCTATTCTGCCCTAGCTGCAAGCCAAGTAAATCAGCAGAGGAGTTATAAAACATCCAACAAAAATACAAAAGGTAGTGAACCCCCAAATGCCAGAATCCCACAAGACCAGACCACACTCACCCAACACTGTGAGCACTAACTCAGTGCAGCCACTGCTGCTTGTAAAGGAAGCTTGGACAACCTCCCCAGCCCTAAAAGCAGACCTTAACTTTATTTATTTATTTTAAATGAGTAAAAAAGCGAAGAGAACTCTGACCATAGAAAGTTTTCATGGTTAAAGAGAAAGATTTCAAACCCTGAGGAGACTAAAAGCAGATCGTCTCCAGATAAAGCCCCAAGGATTGATATAAATTGGTCCCCACAAAAGGATCTTAAAAGAGAGCTGGAAGAAAAATGGGGAAAAGAAATGAGAACTTTACAATAGGGGTTGGAAAAAAGCAACACAGAAATTATCTGAAGAAAATTCACTACAAAATAGTGAAATGGAAAAAACATACAACTCCTTAAAAATAGATTTGACAAAATGGAAAAAGAAAACAACTCACTGAAAAACAGATTCTGTGAAATGGAAAAAGAAAATAATTCCTTAAAAAAACAGAATTGGTGAAATGGAAAAAAAATTCCTTAGAATAAAACAATTCATTAAAAATCAGAACTGAATAAATGGAAATGAATGACTCAATGAGACAACAAGAATCAGTCAAGCAAAACCAAAAAAATGAAAAAATAGAAAAAAATGTAAAATACCTACTTGGGAAAACAACTGACCTGGAAAATAGATCTAAGAAAGACAAAGTAAGTACTATTGGACTTCAGGAAAACCATGATGAAAAACAATGATACAGTTGGAATAGATATTCTTCAAGGTACAATTGAGCTTTAAATCCTTTTATATTTTGATTTTTCTTTTGAGTGAGAAAAGATAAGGTGAAGAAGAAACCTATTCTTTATAAAAAATCTGGCTCACTAGATTTTATATACAAATGCAAACAATCACACATAACTCAATAATTTAAAAATCAACCAAACAAAATATTTTTAATTCACAAATGGTATTCATTCTATTTTCTAAATGAGAGGTTCATAATCAGGAGTCTACATACTTTGTTTCTTAAATTTTAATAGCTTAAAATGGACCTTTGCTTTGTGCATACTCAGATCACTTAACATGGAGACACCACTATGGAGAGGCCAAGGGCCTGCTTCCAGGAGAAGACATTATGTATTTCCCTACTATGTGGGTAAGAATAAGAGTTTTTGGTTGGCTGTGCAACTAGAACAAACTATATCTTTAAAAACTACCATATTAGGATAGTCATTGTTTTTGTGTTTTTTTCCCCCAGAAAGAGTAAAGGTCCTTTGGCTCAGAGGACTTTGAATTGAATTAGGTGAGCAGAAATATTACCTTCTCTTCCCCATGTCCCTCCCTTTAGATACTCTGACCCCAGAAATAGAATTGGGATAGTTTCAGTCTGTTTCATTTGTCCTTTTCAGTTATAGGAGCTAAAAATGGGATCTCACTGATCTTGACTCCAACAATAGTGACTTTGAAGAACCGAAGCCATGAGAAGATAGAATGTCTGAGTCTTGACTTCAAAAGAGTTGTGGACTTAGAATTAGTTGGAACTGTGATATTGTGCTCATACTGTTGAGTTAAACTGTGAATAATTCCCTTCATTTTCCCTAAGATTGAAGTGGTGGTAGTAGTGGTAGTGGTATAATTAAGCACACAATGGTGTTGGCAGGGGCTGGGGGGATGTTTATATGTTTGTTCTTGATATAGCTTTGAAGCAAATATTCCTTTGTTAAAGCTAATCTGACTATTCAGTTTTAAAATGGAATTGAAGTACCGAGGAGCTCTACATGTGTAAGAATGTTATTGATGGTGGCTTGAGTCAATGACAGGAAGAATTTCTAAGACAGAGAGAGAAATCTTTTAAAAGGTATTGGAGGACCCTGAAAGGAGACTTAAACTATAACATATTTAAACTTCAGTTGGTTGGGGGCAAGTGGTAATCATACTTAACATGATATCTCAATAGAAATTTTAAACTTTGTAATCTTAGGTATTTTAAGTTATGTATTTAAAAAAGCTATTATGAGAATGGGTAATTTAGAATAAAAATCCTTGTTACAGTCTATATGTAGTACACCCACTGCTTTGCTTTAATTTATTCTTACATTTATTTATGCCTTTTATGAAGGAAAAGATATAACAAGAACAAATATACAAATATTTCCTTCCATCCTCTAAGAGGATGAGAGAGAAGAAAGAGAGAGAAAAAGAGAAAGAGAGAGAGAGAGACAGAGACGGAGACAGAGACAGAGACAGAGACAGAGAGACAGAGACAGAGAGAGAGCTTGGAACATATACAATCAAATAGGAGCATATTATTCAAAACAGACAATAGGTACAAAAGTGTTTTCATGGTAAGGTTCACTTTTCAGAGGGATTAAAGTAATGCAGGGAATATCAAGTAAATGACACTGTACTCTAGTCTACTTCTTACCATAAACAGTTCCAGAAAAAAAAAGCACAAAAAATCATAACATTTTAGTACTGGAAACTTTAGAGATTATCACATCCAAACTTCTCATTTTAGAGGGCCTGTAATGCTCAGGGAGAAACTGAGGCAATATCACACATTGGAGATTAGATAATACTTTATTGATGTTAATTGAGAGTTCAGAATCCATAGCTATGGATTGGGACTTCTGGGACTCTTGTCTCAAAGCATACAGTCCATTTAGACTGACAGACATGCCGGCTGACTGGATCTCAAGCAGGTCTAGCAAATAGTAAGTTTGGTCGTAGCATTCTTATAGGATTTTTGGGAACAAAAGGTTCATGAGGCAGAAGGAGCAGAAGGAGGAGTTGAGCACTGGGGTGGGGGATTGAGTTCCAGGAAGGGCTATCAACTCAATTCTGACAGGTAGTGAGTAAACGAAGCTTGAGAAGGAACTGGGAGACAGGAAGTCTGAAGCAAAAAAGAGAAGGGGTACATTGAAATGGATCATCTGGAGGTTTTATGACTCCTTTGAATGTGAGTCCAATTATTTCTGATAGTCAGAAGGAAGGAGGTTGCTATTTTGGGGCAGAACAATCAAGGGAAACGAAGACATGGGAACTGTGGCACAACATTACACACTATCTCTCCTGAATATTCAAATCATTGAATCACCTTCCCCAGATACCTGGAAGGTTTCAGCACCATAATTTTGACTGACCCTGCCAGGAGCAGATAAACCAAAATAAAACTAGAAAAGGTGCACGGGACCTGTGGTGATGGCAAGTCTCTCCCTGATAGCCCCAGAGCTATTAACAGCCTTCCATAGTCCTCCCTGTTGCAAGTTTGTCAGGTCCTCTGCAGTTCTGGAGTTCCATCTCAGCTGGGGAAACCAATTTGAGATGGACAATGCAATGTTAGGTTTGCAGTGGTTTGTGCACTTAACTCAGCCTCTGCTTGCAGAAAGAATAGCAGTGCTCAAGGCAGCTGTGCTAGCCCCTCTAGGAGGACACTGCAAGGTATCAGAGACTCCAAGGGGAAAATTGCCCCACCTGTCCCCGCCCAGAAGAACAGACAGGCTGGGGAACATTGCTACAGATCAGAGTGTCAGAGCGTCAGAGTTAGAGTGTGCACACTTTGTCAGACCAACAAGGCAGGCACCCACAAACTTAGAGGCTTGATAACCAGACTGTTCTTGGAGGATGCTGAAATGCTAAATAACTGGGGTTACAGGACTTGGAAGTAGATCAGAGAAATGGCCAGGAAACAGAAAATGACCCCAGAAACTGAGTCTGCCAGGGCAATTCCAACAGAATAAGGGGGTTCAAAGTTAAAGCAGAACCAGTAATCACAGTCCAGTTGGGGTTTAAATAATAAACCAAGCAGGCAGAAAAAAAGGGCTTCCAATTTAAACTAGTGGGTTGGGGATGGGGCAGAGGTACCTAAGGCCAAATGAATAGGAAACTAGGGGCCCTAGTGGTTCCTATTTCAAGTATTTTGAGAAAAATCACTAGCTTTCCTGGTTATTTTCTCTTATCCTCCTCCTGTTTTTTTCTCCCACAGAAGGAATCATCCAAGGAGGAGTAAATAGAGCTCTAGTTGTCAAGTTCACCCCACATAACAGGCTAGTATAGTAGGGGTTTTCCACTCTAGAACTCAAGATCCCTTAAACAATTACATATCCTGAAGGGAACGGTGTGATCAATTAAACAATGCAAAATCTTAACCCAACATTTTCCATCCTTAAATCCAAAATACAGCAATAGGGAACCCAATCAGGATTGTACAGTAACACACACTAACAGGATTCAATCAGGACTGTACAGCAATAGGGGACACAAGCAGGATACTACAGTAAGATAGTCAGAGATTTACACTTAGCTATCAAACACCCTCAGTTCCCCCCAATCATGAACAAGTCCATTTAGGAGCAGGGTTGATGTCTCTTTAAGAAGCTACTTCATGCTGAGGGAGAGGGTAATTGAACTTCTTGTCCAGGGAGGGGGTTGGGTATGGTGAAAGCAGGCAGTGAGTTGATCCAGGTGCTAGAAGCAGGTCAGTATGGCTGTAACTTGACCAAAATCGAGAACAACAACAACAACAAACAAACACATCTAACAAATAAAGGTTAGATCAGTCTGAGACAGAAAGACTGGTTCACAAAATATGGAGAAGCCAGCATAGATGTACCAGCAGTTTCCATGCAAGGAGACAGGTTTGTCTCACAGGACAGACAAATGGCTGTCAGTTGTAGTTCCTATAAACTAAATAGCAGTTAGGTCTCTCAGACAACTGTGCCAATTCTCTCATTATTTAGAAACCTTTAAAGACCAGAATACCTGCAGACACAAATATCTAGTAACAGATAGATGACCAGGCTAAATACTCATGTGCCTAAGCATAATGATTATGTATAACCAGATTGGAAACGGCAATAATTGAATTGCATCAATGATTCCTATTAATTATTGCTCTGATCATAGAAATCAGTTACTGGAGGAAAAACAGGGACATGACTATATCCTAATCAGTCAAAACTGATCCTTCAGTACATACAGGACACAGGATAAAATAGCCTTAACTCAGTTTTACTCCAGGTAATTGTCCCAGTAACTTACAGAAGGTGGAACTTTAAAATCCTAAATAATATTAGCTATAAGACCAAGAAATTTTATCTCCAATAACAAATTCCATTAATCAAAGCCTCAATATTTCTTTTATCCTCTTATCCCATTCATAAAAACCCATCTCTTTCCTCTTGTCTTTTTTTCCCTTTCCTTTCCTTCAAAACTTTCAAGATTCATAATATAGTGAATAGCCAAATAATTGCATGAAACTCACACACATGTTCAAAATTAAAGTTGACAAAATTTAAAACATAACTCATAATGTTTATCAATTACCCAACATGTTTCAGAAGATAACATAAATTGTCAGGACTTTTTTCAAACAAGCTATTGTCAAACTTAATCAAACACAGCTTTTAGAAATTTTTCTTACAGTATTTATGGTTCAATATTCAAACAAATTTCTAAGATCTTATACCCAAAATAAACAATCTAGTATGCACAAGGCAACAGAAATTACAAAAAAACAAATACCCATAAGTCCAAAAGGATATGGCTTTTTTTTCTTTCCTCACTTAAATAAATTTCCTGAATTCCAATTGAATGTTGCAGGCAAACTAAATTACTATTTGGTTGTATGTATACATACACATAAACATATACACATATATGTATATATACACACACATACACATATAATTTTAAACTTGGTTTTCTAAAACTTTTTTTCTCCCAAGTTTTTTTTTTCTCTAACACTAATTGACATCAACTTCCTTTGTTCTCTCTCTACCTCCCCCCAGGCAGAGATCCAGCCAACTGGATCTCAAGCAGGTCCAGCAAATAGTAAGTTTGGCCATAGTATTCTTATAGGATTTTTGGGAACAAAGGGCTAACGAGGCAAAAGGAGCAGAAGGCAGGGTTGAGCACTGGGTGGATGGGGGGGGGGGAGAATTGAGTTCCAGGAAGGGCTATCAATTCAATTCTGACAGGTAGGGAGTAAACGAAGCTTGAGAAGGAACTGGGAGACAGGAAGTCTGAAGCAAAAAAGAGAAGGGGTACATTGAAGTGGATCATCTGAAGGTTTTATGACTCCTTTGAATGTGAGTCCAATTATTTCTAATGGTCAGAAGGAAGGAGGTTGTTATTTTGGGGCAGCATAATCAAGGGAAATGGAAACAAAGCAACTGAGGGAAACTGAGACATGGGAACTGTGCCACAACAGGCCAAACTATTAATTTCATTCCTTTCTTGATTTGTTCAAATATCATGTGAATCTTGTGTTAATATGAAGGTCTGTCAGAGCAAAGTACAGTTTAATTACTGTGTTTGATCATGTAATGTGCTGATGGCAGTAGAGAATTGATCTGAACTTTGGATTGGAAATTCTTTATATTTTGCCAAACTACATTCCTGCTTTGGAGATCTACATATAAAGATCAGGAAGAAGAAATGTTTTAAGAGAATGGGAGGATACTTGAGATATTAAATTGAACCAATAGATTTGTAACAAATCTCATTTATATCACTCTTTGGTGGCAGTGACCTCTGCAGCAGTTTAGAAATTTTCAAAAGATTATTGAGACTACTAATCCAATAAAAACTGCCATAAACATGTTTTATATAAAATAATAAATTACTAAATAGCAATAGCAAAGCTGATTTGAATTTTTTTAGGAATGGAGGAGAGATGAGAATGAGGATTATGTCTTTTGGGCCAAGATACACTGCTGGCTGAATATATTAATAAATGAAGGATCTAGAATTTCCTAATTGTGTGGAATGCTTAGTATGAGAGGTCCTTCCACCATTCTTATATATATTAAGTAGATAAGATCCTGAAAATTACTTGAAGAACACAGAGGTTAAATGACTAACTTAGGCATCATACAGTTAGTACTAGAGGTAGATTTTAACCCAGTTTTTCAGTTTGTAAGCCTAGTACTCAATTCAGTAAATTGCTCTTGTCTTTGATGGAACAGAGCCCAGGAAAGCAGAAACTTATTTAAGAAATTATAAATGAAAGCAAATGTATGTAACCGGGCAGAATGAAACTATTATTTTGCAAAACATTTACTATGAAAGGGAGAGAAAGATTTCAAATAAAAATGTTGTAAAAGAATTTGTAAAATTGATACAACATTAAATAAATAAATTTAAGAACTCTATTATAGCTAATGATTTTGTTTGTTTCACTATAAATTTGCCTTGTGATTTTTACATAAGATGGTTAATCTTTCTATGTGATTTAGTTTCCCACTGGTGAAACGAATATCATAAATGCCCTTCTCCCACAAAATTATTAAGAAGATATAGAATTATGCTTATAAACCACTCTGTCATTGAAAATTACTCCATTAGAACAAGGTATAGGAGGTAATTTTTAGAAGTGAGAGGGTACATGATGTTAACAGAAACATATGCGATTTTTATGTTCAGGTTCGAGAGAATAAATAGGAAATTTAATTTAGCAAAAAAAAAAGTCAACATTTTTATTTCTAGGATAGACCCCCATTAAGATTCCTCTTATAATGAAAAAATAAATAGATGGTCGGATATTTAGATCATCAAAAAAGCAGAGAGGATTTAGATTTATGCATTCAGGAAGTATTCCAATAATATTGGTGTGAAATTCATAAGGTGAATTTTAAATCAGAACACCCAAATTTTGCCCTTCAGGAAATTAGATCAATATATAAATGCTCTTATTTTTCTTTTCCTCTTCCCTCCAGAGAGGCTTAATACTTTAGTTTTTGTTTACACACATACACATGTAAATATGTGGATATACATTTATACTTTTTTTTTTTCAAAAAAGCTTTTTAGCTTAGTGCTGTTCTGGAAAAGTTGAATTACCAACAAATTATGTAAGAGTTACAAGACTATTTACTCTATTAATCAATAAAAATTAGTGCATAGTAACTAGCACTTTTAAACATAACCTTTGAGATTTAGAGTTTTTTCATTTAGATTATTGTGTCAGCTATGTTGACTTAAGATATTCTTAAATACTTTGGACTGCAAAGAAAAAAAAGTTTCATATTAATAACACATGCATTGCAGCCTGTTGGTTTACAATGGTGATAACTGTCTTTTTTATATTAAAAGAAATTAAAGTTTGGAAGAACTTAAAGACAGCAACACCAAAAATAACTATAACCCAAAAGTTGAGGAACATACTATTTAAGTAATCATGGACTTTGATTCTTCTCAGAATGCTTTGAACTCAAAAAGACTGGGCTGTCTATGGGGAATTTGCCATTAAGTTACTCTGAAAAGCTATTCTACCAGAGAGATAACACTTTGATATTAAGGAAAAGTTTATTAAACAGAACTTTTTTTTTCTTTTTTTATTGTATTTTCTTTTTTTTATTAAAGCTTTTTATTTGTATAACATATATATGGGTAGGTCCCCAACATTGATCTTTACAAAGCTTTCCATTACAAATTTTACCCCCAGTCCCCTCCCCTCCCCTAGATGGCAGGAAGTCCACTACATGTTAATAATGTTGAAATGCTTGAGAAGTTATGCAAGAAAAATCCTATCTACAAGAAAAAAAAAA
>JAJPUD010007652.1:63726-103640 GCA_023553655.1 Myrmecobius fasciatus
ATTTTATTAATTTCTCCTTTTACTTTTAGAATTTCCAATTTGGTATTTAATTGAGGGTTTTTAATTTGTTCTTTTTCTAGTTTTTTTTAATAATAAGCCCAATTCGTTGATGTTTTCTTTCTCTATTTTATGCAAGTAAGCATCTAGAGATATAAAATTGCCTCTTATAACCACTTTAGCTGTATCCCACAAATTTTGGTATGTTGTCTCCTTATTGCCATTCTCCTGGATGAAATTATTGATTGTGTCTATGATTTGCTCTTTCACCCATTCATTCTTCTGGATTAGATTATTTAATTTCCAATTAACTTTTGGTTTATTTTCTCCTGGCCTTATATTGTATGTGATTTTTATTGCATCATGATCTGAAAAGGATGCATTTACTATTTCTGCCTTTCTGAATTTGATTTTGAGGTTTTTATGCCCTAACAAATGGTCAGTTTTTGTATAGGTTCCATGGACTGCTGAGAAAAAAGTAAACTCCCTACTGTCTCCATTCAACTTTCTCTATAGATCTATCATACCTAACTTTTCTAACAATTGGTTTATCTCCCTAGTTTCTTTCTTGTTTATTTTGTAGTTTGATTTATCTAATTCTGAGAGAGCAAGGTTGAGATCCCCCACTAGTATCGTTTGGCTGCCTATTTCTTCTTGCATCTCTCTTAATTTCTCCCCTAGGAATTTGTGTGCTATTGCACTTGGTGCATATATATTTAGTATAGATATTGCTACATTATCTATGGTACCCTTTAATAAAATATAGTTTCCTTCCTTATCTCTTTTGATTAGATCTATCTTGGCTTTTACTTGATCTGAGATAAGGATTGCTACCCCTGCTTTTTTTTGTTCACCTGAAGCATAATAGGTCCTGCTCCAGCCTTTTACCTTCATCCTATATGTGTCACTATGTTTTAGATGTGTTTCTTGTAGACAACATATTGTGGGATTCTTGTTTTTAATCCAGTCTGATATCCACTTCCGCTTTATGGGAGAGTTCATCCCATTCACATTCACAGATAGAATAACTAATTCTTTATTTCCTGCCATCTTATTTACCCAAGTTATGTTTTCCCCTTTCCTTTCCCCTTTCTCCCTTCCCCCCTCCTCAGTACTTTGCTTTTGATGACCCCCTCCTCCAAACAATACTCCACCCTTTAGATCCCTTACCCCTGTTTTTACTCCTTTCCCCTGATTCTTCTATTTTCCTTTCTATTAGTTTATCCCTTTCTTTCCCTCCTTTCCCTCCCACTTCTCTCTAGCAACAGACATGTTTCTATGTGAAATCAAGTGTCTGATATACACTTTTAGAGCCCAACCTGATGAGAGTAAGATTTACACAATGCTCAACTCCCTCCCCTCTTTCTCTCAATTATATTAGGTTTTCTTTGCCTCTTCAAGAGATTTTACCTTGTTTTTACCTCCTTATTTTTTAGATCTTATTTTTACCACATTTCCCCTCTTTTCCCCAGTATGACCACCTTTCCCCCTCTAGTTCTCTTTTTCATATTATCAAAGTTATATCTAGTTAATTATACCCCCAAGCTTTAAGCATCCCCCTAGTAGAAATAAAGTTTTCAAGAGTCCTTTCCTTTTTACCTTTTTATGCATCTCTTGAGTTCTGTGTTTGGATGTCGAATTTCTTGTTCAGATGTGGTCTTTTCATTAGAAATAGGTGAAATTCACCTATATCATTGAATGACCATCTTCTTCCCTGGAAGATAATGCTCATTCTAGCTGGATAGGATATTCTTGGGTGTAATCCAAGTTCCTTTGCCCTTTGGAATATCTGGTTCCAGGCCCTTCGATCCTTCAGTGTGGAGGCTGACAGATCCTGTGTGATTCTAATTATTGATCCTCGGTATTTGAATTGTTTCTTTCTAGCTGCTAGCAGAATCTTTTCCTTGGTGCTATAGTCCTGAAATTTAGCCACTATATTCCTTGGGGTTTTAATTTTGGGGTCTCTTTCAGGAGGTGATAGGTGAATTCTTTCAATGGTGATTTTGCCCTTTGATTCTACAATCTCAGGGCAGTTTTCTTTCAGGATTTCCTCGAAGATAGTGTTTAGATTCTTTTTTTCATCATGGCTTTCAGGAAGTCCAATAATCCTTAGATTGTCTCTCCTAGATTTATTTTCCAAGTCAGTTGTTTTTCCTAGGAGATATTTCATATTTTCTTCTAATTTTTCATTTTTTTGTTTTTGTTTGACTGATTCCTGAAGTCTTATTGAGTCATTCACTTGCATTTGTTCAATTCTTATTTTTAAAGTGTTGTTTTCTTCAGTTACCTTTTTAAGCTCCATTTTAACTGGCCAATTGAATTTTTTTGTTCATTGCACTCTTTTTCCACTTCACTAATTTTATTTTTCAATAGATTGGTGTCTTTTTCATATCTCTTTTGCAGGGCATCATATCCTTCTTGCAAGATATTGTATCCTTCTTGCACTAATTTCAATTTATTTTCCCATTTATCCTCCAGCTCTTTTATTAGGTTCTTTAAGCAATCTTCCAGAAAGGCCTTTTGAAACTGGGACCAGTGATGGTCCTTGCTGATTTCCTCTTGAGTTATGTCTAAAGGAACCTCTGGATCTGGGGTCTTCTCTTTCTCTTTATAAAAGCTGTCTATGGTGAGAGCTCTCTTTTGCCTCTTCATTTTATTTTTTTTAGACAGCGTGAATATCTCTTTAAGGTAGGGGAAAAAAAACGGTGGCTGAACATTTTGCCCTGAGGCGCTTCGGCGAATTAATTTAAGGTGCTGGGCCGGTGGGGGCTAGGACTAAGTCCGAATTACTCCTTAAACAAGGCAAGTTTGCCAGAACACCTGCCCCCAATCAGGGCAGAGTGTCCCGAGTGCCTCAGATAAACTCCAGGTGTTTGGAATTTGGAGTTTGGAGTTTTTTGCCAGTCTGAGCTGAGCTGAGCTGAGTCCCACCCTCACTTCCGGCCTCCACCAGAGTTCTCTGACACCGGAGTCCTCTGTTTATCCCTCTGTCCAAGCTAGACAAACCTGATGTGAAGTTTTTCAGAGATATCTGCAAGCAGTATCCAAATATTTCCTTATTCGTTGACTTGAAGATCAGTTCAGAGGCTTATTTTATTGTTGATTTGAGAGAAGTTCGGAGGAGGACGCAGAGAGTCACCTTTTCACTCCGCCATCTTGGCTCCGCCCCCCAGAACTTTTTTTATAAAGGAAAAAAAGACTTTTAAAATCTCAATGATTTTTACTATTTTACCATAAATTTTTGGAACCTTAGCAGACATTTATTAAGTATAAATATGTGCAGATCAATATACTAATTAGTGATGGTAATACAAAGTTTAGACATGGTTCCTGTTCTAAAGTAATATACTCTTATAGTAGAATAGAAATATATGACATCATGCAAATGCTCAAAACACAAAATAATTCATATGTAACCATGATATGCAAAATATTATGTACAGCTCAAGAGGAGAACTATCATTATGGATTGGTATTACCAGAAATGGCCTGAGAGGGCTTAGCACTTGACTTTTGCTTCAAAGGATAGGTATGAATATGATTAATGTGAAGTTTGGAAGGTTTGATAAGTTTGATAAGAAATATGAGCAATGGAAGAGATGTGCCAACTTTGGGAGTCAATAATTTGAGGTTTTTTCCATTTTCTTATACTAATTTCCTTTTCCTTTAAATGTGTTTTAATTGATTTTTTAACCTCTTTATAGTTATCTCCAGTATCCCTCTCCTTATCTCTTCCCGAAAATCATCCATTAAAATAAAACGAGGGAAAAAAGTCAGCACACCTGATCAATGTATTGAAAAAGTTTAAAAATATGTAATGTGTAATACCTATGGACTCCCAGTTTCACAAAGGAGTGACTTTCAGGTGTACTCTCAAAATTTTTCAGTGAAGTCATGTTTAATCCTTCTAATTTTGTTAATTCACTTTTGAATTTTTAATTTATGTGGTTGTTCTTTCCCATTTACATTGTTATTGTCATTGTGTGCATTATTTTCTTCATTCTGCTTCACTTTTCATAAGTTCATGTGAATCTTTCTGTATTTCTCTATATTTATCAGGCTCATAATTTCTTACAGCACAGTATTTCCATTCCATTCCTGTTTTACAATTTTTTATTCATTTCACAATTATTTGCATAATTTCAAATTGCTTTTCAAAATAATTGTACCATTTCACAATTCCACTAGCAATGAATTAGTGTGCTTATCATTTTGCAATCCTTCCAATATTGATTATTGCAAGTTTTTTTTCCCTGTACATTAACTTTTTATGTGATCCTATGCAAATAAATCTGTTGGAGTCTTAGTTTATTCATGTAAAATGTGAAGGAGTTGGATATCTGATTTCAAAGGCTTCTGCTTGTTCTGAAATTCTAATGTAAGTGAAGACTAGATGAGACCAGAGAAATGAGGGAATAGTATTTCAAAATAGGAAAAGATAAAATGGAAGGAGCATACTGTCTAGGAGTCTCTTCATGTACCTCTTTATACTAAACTATCAATATTAGCCAGTTCAACCCCCAAACCCGATATGCTTCATAGATATGACCTCAACAATTTCAGAGGTTAGAAAGAGAGCATACATTTGCAAAAGATCAGAAACTATTGAAAAAAAAAAGAATGAAAAAAAAAACTGATTGATCTTTAGGTGTATCCTAACGGGTTTTTTTTTTTTTTTGGATCATCCCAACTTGTCAGCATAGATTAGAAAACACTGGGAAAAAAGGCAAAGAAAGAGTGATTTATTGGCCTTCTGCCATTTAATGATCAACAAAGAAATTATATTCAAAGAAAGGTTGTTTATTTCCAGTTTTTCATTCATAAGATTGTTTTTTTCTGTTTTAGTAAGAATTGCAAGAATAATTATGTAATTTAATTCAAAATATATAGTAAAATATTATTAGATCCTTGGTAATAATCCTTTTTATATTGCTTATGAGTTATATACTGGAATGATATGCAACTTCTAAATCCGACAAGAAATTATCATTGAACTGGGCCTAAGGTAGGGAAAGACAAGTATAGAGTTGGAGTATGGAGGAAAAGGATCCTAAGGCTAGTAGGTATAGAACCTGGGAAAATGAGAAGTGTGTGTGTGTGTGTGTGTGTGTGTGTGTGTGTGTATGTATGTGTGTTTGTGTGTTTATGTATATGAATGTGATAGAGAGTGAGGTCATGGTCACTTGTCTCTTTCAGTGAGAATATAAGTTTGTGTATATCTATAGATATGTGTATATCCATATCTATAGATATACATATAGATATACACATATCTATTTTTATAATGCATAGATGTGTGTGTATATATATATACACACACACACGTAAGTATGAATGTGTTTACTAGCACTGGCACAAAAGCCAAGATCAACAAAATGTAAATTTTTTTATTGTTTTCTGAAAGAGATTTTTCTCATTCACTCAGAAATAGCAATATTTTCTATGTAGGAATTAAATAGTACACAAAAATTGATCAATATTCACAAAGTGATTTGCTGTTTTTATTATTTGATAAGCCACCAGGGGAAGTCACACATTACTTTATACTGGACTTTTAAAAAATTTCTTCAGACCTTTTCTTATAAAGAGGTATCTAGAAGAATTTTTTTCCTAGAAAATAAATTATTTAAGATACAGTGTCTTTAGTTAGGCCTCACAAATCCTCTAAAGTCTTTTAACAATAATATGATCATACGATGGAATTCCTTGATTTATTTGGTTAAAAAAATGAAACAGTCTACTATTACTATTAAAAAGTAAAGACTGTTATCGATATTTCCTAATTGACAAGTTTGTTACATTAAGGATCTTAAAAGAATACAATCTATTCCATATCATTAATAGCAGGGAAACTTCAACTATTCATGGTGTTCAACATTAATAACCATTTCTCCTAGTATTATTGTGTTTCTCTTTTGCTCTTTTGTGGGGTTGAATATTAAAACACCAGAGACAGCAAATTTTGAAATTCTAGGGGAAAAATCAAGAATGTCTCTTTGCCAAACACAAATAATCTTTATTTTGGACATACTATGCTTATTATTTCTAAGAATATGAGAATTGATTGGCTTATTTTGCAAGTTTATTGAAGACAAGCAACAATATAAAGATTATATGGCTTTAATAGTGGAATCATTTGATACAAGACATCATCCAGTTTGGGAGGCACCAAAAAGGACAGCATCATTGTTCTTTTTGTTTCTAACTCTGTTTGAAGTTGATGATTTCTTCTGTTACATTGCCAATCGTCCATTGTTCTTGTTGTAAAACTGGAGAGTCTGTATTTTGTGTTATGACACTGTATTTGTTCACTACAGCTGGTTGCAGTTGTCTGAAAAGCCACTTTTACAAATTCCTGGAAAAAAAAATGGAAATATCTTACTTTGCAACAAGCATAATATGCAAGAAGGAACAAGACAACTAAGGCATAAAAAAGGTAGCAAAACTGACTAAATTTGAATTTATTTACTAAAATGTTTTATGATTCCCTCAAAAATAATAATTTTAATATTGCTTGCATCTTTTTCCACAGTCAATTTATCATGATAGTAATCTGTGGCCTAAAGAAGTGTTCCATTCAATGACATAATAATTTTTTATTTTTCTATAATTCTATATGTCCTCTAGAACAAAGGATCCTTATGAAATAAGATGCAAATCAGAACTTATAAAAAAAGGTTGGAAATAGATAAAAGTAGGAAGAAAACATAACAATATTCTTTATTCTGTTAAAGTGCTTGATAAGACAAATTCAAAACTTTATTTTGTGGTTGGAGTAATACATTTCTTTTTGTAAATACACATACAATGTCACCCTCCAAAAAACAATTAGGCAATTAATGTCTAAGTGAAGAAATTTGTATATTAGAAAAGGAGGGTCAACCCTTCTATTTATTTATAGGTAGGAAAGATTGACATGCAAGAAGGAAATTTGATTCATAGCTTAAAAAACAACTAATTTATGCCCCTTCTCACCAAAAACTTACAGTAATTTGAGAAATGTAAAATAAATTAATGAACAATCTATTTGGTAAATTCATTGGAAGTATTAAAATTCATTTTATGGTTTTCTGAACTCAATAAAATACATTTAAAAATTAATTTAATGCCTTGATAACTTGATTAAAACTCCCCCCACTTCACCCCAAACCTTCTCTGTAGGCAGAGTCTCTCTGTTGTTTTGCAGATTCTTAAATATTTTGAAAATGTTCTGCACAGAGAAAATGGTTTCTGTATATCAGTTAGGTTGCTGGAGGCAAGAAGATGGTAGTGAGAAAATAGAGAAAGACAGAAAGACAGATGAAGAGATATAGAACAAAGAGTACACAGAGAGAAGAAAGACAAAAAAAAATAGAGACACTAATAAAAAGAGGAGTTACAAAGGGATAGTGATGGAGACAAAAAGGGAGATAGCGTTAGAGTCACAGAAAACCAGAAAGAGAAGATGATTTCTAGAGCAAGCACTTGGAGCAGTTGCTTTCCTCAGATGATATAGGGGTCCATACCCACAAGGCAACTGTGGAAGTATTCAAAGGGACCTGGTAGAAACAATGATTGATTGGTCATCAATGGAGTCAATTTTCAGATAAGACCTATGAATTGCTTGAGATATACAATTGAAAGAAAACTTGTATCAATCTTTGATACAAGAGTATCAAAGATACTCTTGTGTCTGAATCTGGGTCTCTGATCAACATAATGTAGGTCCTTGTCTCTAAACAGTGCATAGAGATGATCCAATTTCCCAGACATGGAGGGCTAGTTTTGAACAATGCATTAACGTTTTCTATAAATTAACAATCATAATTACATTAAGTTGGGTTTCATCAATATCAGGTTACAGATCAAACTACTTACAATAAACTAATTCTGAGGATAACCAAGAAAACAAACATAAAACAAACATAAACCGGGATTTCAAGACTTAGAAACCAGAGTATCAAAAGCTGAGACTACCAATATTAACAAATTTTGTCTTCTTGTATCTTCACATTCAACTATTTCCCTATATTTTTTTAGGATTCAGATACAAAATCCACATAAATCATCAATATTTCTATATGTTATCAATAAAGTCCAACAGCAAGAGATAGAAAGATAAAACTCTTTTAAAATAATTATAACCAATATAAATTATTTGGGAATCTATAGCCAAGAGAAAGCCAGAAACTATACAAATACAATTACAAAATACTTTTCACACAAAGTCAGATCTAAAAAATATTAATTGATCATAGCTAGGCAGAGTTAATATAATAAAAATGACAATTCTGCCTAAATTAGTCTACTTATTTAGTGCTATACAAATCAAACAACCCAAAAAATTGTTTTATACAGCTAGGAAAAATGATAACAAAATTCATTTGGAAGAAAAAAGGTCAATAAATATCAGGGGAATTAGTGAAAAAAAACATGCAAAGAAAGTGGCCTAGCTGTACTAGACTTAAAACTATATTATAAAGTGATAGTCATTAAATTTTTTGGTAATGGCTAAGAAGTAGAGTAATGCACTAGTGGAATAAATTAGGTATGCAAGGTGCAATAGTCAATTATTTGATATACTCAGACTCCAGTTTCTGGGATAAAAACTCAATATTTGGCAAAAATTGCTGGAAAATTGGAAAACTATGGCAGAAATGAGAAATAGAGCAACATCTCACATTCTATACTGAGATAAGGTTGAAATGGGTTCGTGATTTAGACATAAAGGGTGATACTATGAGCAAATTAGGAGAGCAAGAGGTAGTCTACCTGCCCGATCTGTGGAGGAGAGGATTTTTATAACCAAAGAAGGACTATAGAACATTGGAAATGTATAGTGAATAATTTCAATTACATTGAATTAAAAGTTTTTGTACAAAGCCAATGTATCCATGATTAGAAGGGAAGCAAAAAACTGAGAAACAATTTTTTTCAGCTAGTGTTTCTGATATTTAAGGAAGTGAGCCTAATTTATAAGAATATAAGTCATTCTCCAATGATAAATAGTCAAAGGGAATGAAAAGACAATTTTCAGATGAAAATTCAACCATTTTTAGTAACATGAAAAAATACTCCAAATCACTATTGAGTAGAGGAATGCAAATTAAAACAACTATGAAGTACTATCTCACACCTATCAGATTGGCCAGGATGACAAGAAAAAATGTTGGATAAAATGATAAATTTTAGAGATGTGAGAAAACTGGGACCAAATGCATTGTTGGTGGAGTTGTGAACTGATCTAGCCATTCTGGAGAATAATGTGGAACTATGTCCAAAAGACTATAAAACTATACACATCTAACAGTGTTACTCTTGGTTTTATATCTCAAATAGATCATCCAAGAGATGAAAAAACCCACATATGCAAGCTCTCCTTTGTAGTGACAAGTAATTGGAAATTAATTGGATGCCTATCAATTGAGGAATGACTGAATGAGTTATCATATATGAATGTAATGTAATATTATTATTCTATAAAAAATGTGAGCAGGCAGATTTGAGAAAAGCCTGGAAAAACTTAAATGAACTGATGTCACTAACTTAAATGAGCAGAATCAGGAAAACATTGTGCACAGCAAGAGTAAAATTATGTGATGATCAAAATATGATGGATTTAGCTTTACTCAGCAAAGTGATAATCCAAGACTATTCCAAACATTTTGGAATGGAAAATGCCATTCACATCCAGAAGGAGACTATGGAGACTGAATGTGAATTGAAGCAAAATATTTTCACCTTTTTTTGGTTTTGTTTGTTTGCTTTTTCTTTCCTGTGTTTTTTTTTTCCTTTTTGGTCTGATTTTTCTTTCACAACATGATCAATATAGAAGATGTTTAAAATAATTGTACAAGGATAACCTATATCAGATTGCGTGCTGTCCTGGGGGGAGGGAGGGAGAAAAAATTTGGAATTCAAAATCTTATAAAAATTAATGTTGAAAACTTTCTTTACTTGTACTTGTAAAAATATAGTACAATTGAAGGGAAAAAAAAGGAATATGCATTGAATGGAATTCCGGAATTTAGCTCCATTGCATTAGATTGTTATTATAATGTGCTACTCTTTTGCATTTTTTCAAGTGTGCCATCATTAGTGTCAGGATTCAATACATTTTCTTTCTTTTTAAATACTCTGTTTTCCAGAGCTAAAGCCCAGCATGCAAACTATGCCCTGAGCTTGGCATAATGATCTTTTGCCCTCTGGATGAATTTTGTTGCCACCAAATTGTCAACTCTGGTAACAAATGGCCAAAGAGTTACAGATGTTTTGCAACACCTATGAACTCCCAAAATACCAAAAGCATTCTTTATTCTATTGAGGGGGAGAAATTAGACACGTGTCAAGGTCTTCTCACGAGAAGAGACTTGAGCCAGTAAGGCTAAGCCTTAATTTGTATATTTGTGGCTAGATAAAAAATTAAACAGTATGGTGAGGCTACAGCACTGAGTGAAGACTACAGCAACAGTGAGACACTGCAGCAGTAATGAAGCAAGGTTGTCTAGGGACAAAAACGTCCATTCATAATAGAGGCTCATATCTGGATCTGTGCTTGCTTGAGCTCAGGGAACATAATTGCAGCAAAGGAGAGAGCCCAAAGGATTGCTGTTATGCCAAAGTCAGGGTACAGATTGTTTGCTGGGGCTTAGCTCTGGAAAACAGGGTTCCAAAAAGAGAGAGGTAGTCTTAGATTCTGACATTAATGATGGAGCACTTTAAAGATAAATGCAAAAGAGTAGCATAATATTATAAAAATGTAGTGCAATGAAGCTAAATCCCATTATTTAATTCAATAGACATTTTTTAATCACTTAAAATATACAAGGACATGTAGTAGGCATTAGCTACAAGGTGCAGTGGTTAGAACTCTGGGTCTGTAATTAGGAAGACCTGAGTTAAAATTTGATTTGAAACATTTATTTGCTATGTCACTGGGGGCAATTAACTTGGCCTCTGTCCAAGTTTCTTCATCTGTAAAATGGGGATAACAATATCATCCACCTCCTAAGGTTTTCATGAGGATCAAATGAAATTGTAATTGTAAAGCATTTAGCACAGCGCCTGGAATATAGTAAGCACTAGTTATTATTACAAAGGCAAAACCAAAAGTCCCTTCCCTTAAGGAGCTTCCATTTGCTCTCTCCTTGTGTAATAAAGACAACAGAAAGGGATTTTACAAAAGCTATTGCTGGAATTCAAGGAAGACCCCAAAAAGTTTGGGGTTCCAGACTGGAGTCACAATGTGTCTCAAAAGAATTTGTAGGCGCTGACCCATCTCCAAGTCAAGGGGCAAAGTTTATTATAATTGTAACACATACTAAAGTGGACTAAGTTCCAAAATAAGTTGATGAAAAACCAAGGGTAAGAAGATAAATTTATAGGATAAAATTAGAGAGACCCGATGTTTCATGTCACATATGCTAATTTTATAGCTTAGAGGTGGAGTTGAAGAGTGGTTTTGACATTGTGCACAGGTGCAATACCCACAATTCTTTGGGCAGAGTTCATATGGGAAACCTTCTGGAGGCATGTTTTTCAGCCTGAAGTATTTCTAGGTCAAGTGGCAAATGCCCAGCTTTGTTCTGTGTCTGCATCAGCTTTAAGCACCTCATTATTGTTGCTCTTTAGTCTCAGAAACTCTGTTATCATTAACAGGCTGTAATCTGGTAGCCAGCAATATTTGTAGCCATAGAATCCTCGTCAGGATCCAGCTACATCATTCCCAAGATCAGGTAGCTTCAGAGTCACTGCTAAATCTTAGGAGCTGTACCACATCAGCTATGTTGGGAAAAAAGAAAGGATAGGGCTATTTAGCAATAGGTATGAAAATGATAACAAATATTACAAATATTAAATTATTCAGTTCTTATTTTTGATGCTTTTTTGTTTAGTTCCTTTAATTGGGAATGATAGAACAAAAATATTTAGCTGAAGTATCAGGTAAGAAAGAAGATAAAGAGAAAATTTTGATAAATTGTTTTTTTTTTTTGCTGAGGCAATTGGGGTTAAGTGACTTGCCCAAGGTCACACAACTAGGATGTGTTAAGTGTCTGAGGCCAGATTTGAAAAAATTTTGATAAATCTAACAGTACTCAATGAATTCCAGTCATCAAGCCTAGAGGAACAAGTTTTTAGGAAAACAAAAGAACTTAAAAATCACTGAACATTTGTCTGTGGTCCTTGAGAGATGACGTAGGGTCAGAAATGGGCCAGAAATGCCTTGATTTATAAGAAAAAAGGATAGATGACTTCTTTTTCTAACAAAATTATAGACCATCTTATTAAAGATACAGTTTGCAAACATTTAGAAGGGAATTAACAATAATAATGATTACAAACATCCATAAATGGTTTTAGGATATCCAAGGCACTTTCCTCACAACAACACAATGGGGTAAACATTGGAAAATATTATTCCCATTTTATAGAAGAGGAAACTGGGGTTCACAGAGGTTAAATGACGGTTCACTATTACAGTAAAATATTTTATAATAAATTTTATAAACATGGGGGAAATACATCTAGGCAATTATTTTTGGTAAAAAAAAATCTGTGAATTTCAGTGGAACAGATGCTTAGTGTAACATAGTAGAATGAAAAGCAATTGCTATCATACATTTTGTTCAGAATAAGGAAAATAAGAATTTGTTTGATCAAACCACAATGAGAGTACTTTGTGCAAGTCTGAATGTTTCATTTTACAAAGTCTATAAATAAACTGGACATACAGAAGAGGTTAACCAGGAATAAACCTACACATATGGGTTTATGTATATACACACATACTTTATATATACTTTCCCAATTCCTCTTAATTCTAATACCTTTCCTCTTTAATTATTTCCTATTTATCCTATATATAATTTGCTTTGTATTTATCTATTTACATGCTGTCTCCCTTAGATTACAAACTTGTTGAGGGGTAGAACTGAATTTTGCCTCTTGTTGTATCCCTAGCACTTAATATAGTGTGTGACACAGAGTAGGCATTTAATCTTTATTGATTCATTGATATATACACACACATACATACGTATATCTCTTTTAAAAAAAGTATCCTATTATTTTTGTCTCTTTCTGAACTTCCTTCTGCTCTAATTTGCTACATTCACTATTAAATGATGTATAAAGTATGGAAATAATGTATTTGATATTTATATTTATCTATTTTCTGAGTCCCTTCCTCAAGTTTTCTCTTTTCCTTAGCACATCCAGAAAATTATCATGAGGGCAGCTAGGTTATACAATGCATAAAGTTTCAATCCTGGAGTCAGGACTACCTGATTTTAAATCCAGTCTCAGGTACTTGACACTTATTAGCTGTGTGATCCATAACAGTCACTTAACTCTGATTGACTTACTCCCTCCCCTGCCCCACCCCACTAAAAAAAAGATACCATAGACTATTGTCAGGACACTATACTTTTCCTATACTTGGTTTGCATTTTGTTTTTGGCACAAAGAATATGGACAACTTTGATTTGCATTAATGGAAAAGATAAAATATCATTTTTTCAGTGTTTTTTTCCCATGCTTCTTGTCACTAGAATAACCAGACGTTCATAAAAAGAATTACAAAAAAAAAGATGATATGAAATCAGTTGGGTTTCCCACTTTCTTGAAGTCATGGCAGACAAGTTAGGTTGAAGGAAAGGAGGAAATGAAAGACAGATTTACTATCATGAACAATTGATGTTTCTCAAATTAAAATATCTGCTCTTTTTTTCTTTTTAAAGTCCCTTTTATCATGAATCCTAAATATAAGGTATATTACTGAAATATGCAATGAAATATGAAAATATGTATATTTTCCAAAAGCCATCTTACTTTATGAGGAGGAGGTACTCTCAATACTGACATTCATAATTCAGTAATGGACAGAAGCCTTCTGCCCAATTAGAATCAAACTATGTAGCACAGCCATTATCAGGCTTTGAAGACAATGATCTATATAGTGTATTTCAACTAAAACAGAAATTGACTTAATAAAGGGCCCTCTTAGAAGACCATTTTCATTCTTTTAATGATATTTTGTTTCATAATTTATATCAATTAGAATTTCATTAATTGTAATCACAAATTGAATGAATAAAAGAATGAATGAATTAATGAAAAAAATAAACTCATACTGTGCACTATTATACCAAGTGCTGGGGTTAAAAATATAAAAAAGAAATAGTTCTTTCCCTCAAGAATTTTATCTTTTAATAGAGGAAGACATATAGGGGAGTGATGGCAGAGGAAGTATGCTTAATCTGGGAAATTTCAGTGGATCCACAGGGAAATCAATTGATATGCCCTTTCCAGAAGCAATTATGATGTTGATTTTATTATTTTATCAGAGAAAGAAGTGGAAGGGCATATATGTGGCATATGCATAAGGGCAGGGCAGGAAGATGAATATTTTATCCCATCAATTAAAAACCTTAACTTCTATGAATAATTGCAATCTAGACTCTTAAAATCATCACTAAAATCTGTCTTGGCTTTGTGTACAGTTCAAATAGCCAAGATGGGCATAGATTAAAGAAATGGGAGTTCAGTATTACCTAGATAGTACAGGTTTCTTACTATTAGAACAACAAGATTCCAGAATAGGAGTTCTAAGACTATATGGCTTGGCTCATCCAGAATATGCTAGAGAACAATTAGCAATAATTGCAGGAAGGTTGCATAGCAAGAAAATGGTCAGACTTAAACTTAAACATTACAAAGATAGGGTAGAAAAAGAAAATTTTAATACATCCTCCATATAAAGCATGGGAATATCACTGTATGAATCAAAGGGAGGCAGAACTCAAGCCTTTTCTTCCTCTGCGCTTCTCCAAGGGAGATTTGAATTCTTGCCAGTAGAATAAGCAGGAAGTTGGAGCCAGAGGCTTCTACTCTGCTTTCTTTAGAAAGAAGAGGTATTGGACTAGAATTATATCCCCCTTAAATATTATTAGTCTAGGGGCAGCTAGATGGTACAGTGGATACAGTACCAGCCCTAAAGTCAGGAAGACCTGAGTTCAAATCTGGTCTCAAAACACTTAACACTTCCTAGCTGTGTGACCCTGGGCAAGTCACTTTAACCCCAATTGCCTCAACAAAAAAAATATTATTAGTCCGTAAGATATGCTCAGGTTCAATTTAATTTCTGATAATTATTGAGTGGAAGCTTTATATTTAAGGCTTAACCCTTTTCTGAACAAAAACCAATTCTAAAATGAATACAAAAAGTAAAGAGCAAAGAACCCATTTTTTCAAATTGTAGCAAAGTAGAAATCATAGGAGATATACATAGAGAATATATACCAGAAAAACAGACTGAAGGAGTTCTCCCATTGGAAACAAGGTCACTCAGCTTAACCAAGTCAGAGTCCTAAATCTTATCCTAGGAGAAATTTCTTGAATTCTATAGTGTAGCATCATGTAGGGATGTGTGATGGAGACAGCTAGCTCCATTCATGTCTTCCTAGAGCCTTTCCCTTAAGCAAACTGAAGTAGGATTGGCCTTGTCCATTTTCTTTCTCTAAACTAGAGCCAGAAGTGTCTGAAGTGCCTCATATTTCAAGCAGATCTGAAGAATGATTGTGACTACATAAGAATCTCTAGGAGCAGGAGCTAATATCCAGGATATCGAGGATAGCAGAAGCTAATCCACAGACCACTGTGGATCTATGCTAGCAGCAGTAATGTACATTTATTCCTTCTATGTTGTTGGAGTTAGGAGGAACACCCCCTACAATCTCCAAGTAAATTTTTTTGATCTTCCCTTAATACCAAAGAAATCTGAATTTTTTCTTTTTCTTTCATGGGGTATTCACAGTATCTTATTGTAAAATTGGTCTAAATATTTGGGCATAGTTTTGTGCAGTCTTCTGGCCTTTATATGTCATCTGTGGCTTCTATCCCCCAAAAATATTCCCATTTAATTTTTTATTTCAAACTACAATACACTAAAACTATGAAGAAGAAGCTACTTCCACAATGTGGAAGAGATAATTCCAAATATATTCTCCACAATGTCTTTAATTTCACTTTAGCCTTCATGTACAAGTATTGTTGAATACTAGGCCTCATGAAATCATATAGCTGCACAAGAACTTAAATTTTAAAAATCTATTCCTAGAACACAATTTTCTATGTCTGCCATTCCTTATCTTCCATTATATCTATTTTTTTTGTTCTCAATGCTTTTGGTTCTTTGACCAATCCTTATACTCCTAATACATCCCCCTAAGTCAGGGTTTATTTGTATTATGGCTGAATACTTTGTGTCTGAAAGCTCCACAACATGCTCTATACATAGTGGGTGCTTAATACATTTTAAATGAAGTAAATTTCTGTGTCTTTAAATTATATGCATGAATCTATTAATAGAAATAGTTACTATTTCAAAACATATTCACCCAATTTTTATTAGGAGTCTCTTTGCTAGCAACATTATATGACCATTAGTGAACATAAAGTTACATTACAATTACCTGCTGAGTTACCTTTGCGGCAAACTTAGCTGGAGTTAACATATAAGAAGGACTTACTCAGGACTGTAGTGAGGAAGTAGATTTATGTGAAGCAGATTATGCTCCCTTTATTCTCAAACAGCTTTGACCGTTGAAGAGGATAGAAAAATCTAAAATTGAATACTCAGTGAGCCAGATTGTGGACATTTGAAACATCGGTAAAAACACGTCTCTTACTTCAAGAAGCACTATAGAGCCAAAGAAGACAAAAAGGAGAAAGAGTGGCTACTGTATAAAAACAAAAGACTATTTTTCTTACCATCAATTATTCCCAAATAACTAGACATTTCACTTCTGTATGCTCAAGATGTATCCCTTATCTCTTGCAGTGATCACAAGATGGGAGAAATCACAACTTTCAACCAAAGGAGTTGTTACTTTTGGTGAGAGAAAATAGAAGGAGTGTCTAGAGTAAAGAATAGCAAAGACTAGTATCATTAAAAGCAAAATAAATGAAAAATGTGGAGGCAAGTAGGGTATGAGAACTTGGGTGTGAAAATACTGGGATTGTCGTGAAGGAGAGAAATCAAATTACAAAGGATTTTGATGATTTTATATTTGATCCTGGAAATAATAGGAAGCTAATAGAGCTTATTGAGCAGGAGCTGACATGGTCACCTTGGGCTAAAAATAGACCAATTTGACAGCTGAGTAGTGAATGGATGGAAGTAGAAAAAGACTTGAGACAAGAAGATCAACCAATAAGTTATTGCAATAATCCAGGCTTGAGCTGATATGCGTTTATCTTAGACTAGTGGAAATGTCAGAGTAGAAAAATCTTAACATAGTGACTCACAATAGAGTAGACATTTAATGGGTGAAGGAAAAGGAAGTATGGAAATAAGCAGAATATATCATCTACAATATGCCAGGCACTATGTTAAATGCTTTATAAATTTGTCATTTGGGGGGGGTGGAGCCAAGATGGCAGAGTGCAGACACATCTCTCTGTGGCCTCCTCTGATCTTCTCTCAAACCAACAGCAGATTAAACCTCTGAATTGGTTGTGGATTGAAAGCTCCACCAATACTTGGAGTACAACACATTTCCAGCAAAAGTTAACTTGGAAGAACTCCAGAGCAGGTCTGTTTCAGATGGGCAGGGCATCTGGTGGTTTGCTGCACTCAGGCGGCAGCTTGCAGCTGGGGTGGGAGACCAGGGTTGGGATGGAGCATGACTGATTCTAGGCACCAGGGAAGTCCCTGAGAGATGCTTGGGCCACTTTGCTCTGCTTGGGGGCAAGTTCTTTGGCAGATCTGCCTTTGGTAAAAGGTGGATTGAGAACAACTGAGACCGTGGACCTAGCTTGACTAGCCCCCCACGGGAAGTCAACCAGCCGAACTTCCCCAGGGCAAATTGAAGCAGTTGCTGCTCCTCTGCTTTAAACAGACCTCAAGTTCTAAAAAATGAATAAGAAACAGAAAAGAACTCTCACAATATACAGTTTTTATGGAGAGAAAGAAGGGCAGACCTCAGATCCTGAGGTTCATAAAGGGAAAGCAACTTCAAAGGAAGCCACAAAGGGAGACATGAGCTGGTCCCCATTTCACAAGGCTTACCTGGAAGATTGCATAAAGAATCTCAAAAGAGAGTTAGAAGAAAAATGGGGAAATAAAGTGAGATCAGTTCAAGAAGCATATAATGCCCTGCAAAAGAGATATGAAAAATACACTAATTCACTGAAAAACAAAATTGGTGAAATGGAAAAAGAAGATAACTGAAGAAAATAACACACTAAAAAGTAGAATTGAACAAATGGATGTGAATGACTCAAAAAGACTTCAAGAATCAAACAAAAACAAAAAAAATGAAAATAAATAGAAGAAAATGTGAAATATCTCTTGCGAAAAATAACTGACTTGGAAAATAGATCTAGGAGAGACAATCTAAGAATTATTGGACTCCCTGAAAGCCATGATAAAAAAAAGAATTTATATGATATCTTCCAGGAAATCATGAAAGAAAACTGCCCTGATGTATTAGAAGCAGAAGGCAAAATCGCTATCAAAAGAATTCACCGATCACCTCCTGAAAGAGACCCCAAAATTAAAACACAAAGGAATATCGTGGCCAAATTTCAGGACTATCTCACCAAGAAAAAGAAATTGCAAGCAGCTAGAAACAATTCAAATACCGAGGAATTGTAATGAGAATCACACAAGGTCTGTCAACCTCCACACTGAAGGATCAAAGGGCCTGGAACCAAATATTCTGATGTATGTGTGGTTGTGAATTGCTTGTTATTTTTTACTCCTTCGTTCTGGGACTCATGGAAGTCTTTTATAGTATATTGTTTATTCATTTTTGTTATATTACTACTTGCTTATGTGATTCCTCCCATGGTGATGAATTTAACCACTGATGTATAACTTGTTTCAATTCAAACGAAAGGAAGAGATGTAGAGGGCGACAGATAGTGGGGGAACTCTGGGTGAGGTTTAAGACCCTTCAACCCAGAGGGAACCTGCTGACAATTTCTGGTTCATCTCCCCATCTCCCCTAAGGGCTCTCAGCTTTTCTAATAAGTCAGGGGGTAGTGACAATCTGTATTGTAATTAAAGCAGAGTTACACCAAGTGGTAGAGTCATCTACATAAAATAGCAAGTTTTTTATGTTACTGCACGTTCAGTATATAGCTAGTGCATCACAGTGCTGCTTTGTTTATATAAGGGTATTAGGGTATATAAGGCTGAGATTATTTGGAATAAATGGATTCCATATTTGACCATCCACATGAGTCTCTCCTCTGTATTCTCCTGCTTACATTACTAATATTTTGCTTGAGAGCTCTAATTTTCCATCCTATTTTTTCCATTTCTTTCTTTTCATTTTCTTGTTTTATGTCTGAAGCGTTCTAGAGTATCTTTCAATTCTTTCTCTGATTTTTGAGATGTCATTGCATTTATTTTAATATTTTCTCATTGAAAATCATCAGTTTTTATTCTGTTATTCTTATTAATTATATTGACTTTTAAAACTTCTATTTATTAGTTTTTTTGCTAGTGTTTCTTCAATGGAAGCACCTTTAGTTTTATACTAAAGAGGATTGAAACATCCCTATTTTTTTGATCCAATTGCCTGCCCACAGCCTCCCATTCTCTTTTATCTAAACAACAAAGACTGAGCAAATTTTATGATTTTCCTCTTCCACAGATTAGGAGTGTGCACCTAGATCACTGACAATGCAAAATACCTAGGTGCATCTAGTGCCACTTATACTTATGCCACTTCTTTCATTGACCTTTTGGCTAGAATTCCTTCTGATTTTTGAGTACTTCCTTCTTTCATAGGCTCCAGTCTTCTCTGATTCAGATCAGAGTCTTGTAAGTTCTTACCCAAGCAGAGATTTAGGTTAAGTAGGTGTCTGTGGGAACTTCTCAAAGTAGACACAAATTATCAGAACTAAGGTGGTCAACTATGCATGAATAAATTCTAGACATATTAGGAGTTAGGAGTTTGTAATAAATTTTACTTTTTTTCTTTTGAAGTTACTAGGTATTATTTATTTTCCTTTTTTAGATGCTGTTTTTAATTAATTAGTTTCACCCATTTCTTGTTTTGAGGTCATAGGTGAAGATATGGAGTTGGAAGAGTGGAAAGGACTTAGAAACAACCTCATATTCCACTCCTTCTAGAAATCCTGTATACTATCCACTTTCTTCCTTTTGTCCTGCTATGAAAATGAATCTGCTCCTAGTGAGCAAGCTATCAATACAGTGGGTGTGAAGTTCTTGCCATATTTCAAAGTTCCATTGCATAAAAAGATGTGAGCAACTCTACTTTTGGGAAAAGTTAGGGACTTACATGCTAATAATCAGTGTTTTTTTAAATCTGAAAAAAATAAGTACCTGAAACTGAAAATAAATTCAATATTTTCAGTCTTAACAGTACACAAAATTCTATATTAGACTTTACTGCTTCAAAGACTAGTATTAATTGATGTATTGTTATTATTTATGTTATATACAATTATTATTTTTTAAAAGTTGAATTCATTTGTGTTAGTGCACCATCAAACAGTTAATCGGGTATAAAGAAATGATTAGCCTCTTCAGAAAGATTTTTAAAGAAGTGAATTGTAAAATTCTGAGTTCTCGGTGTCACTTGGAGTACTGGATGATGTCTCACTTTAATGTCCTGAAATCATAAATTGAATATCTTGATATATTTGAGTAAATGGGAAATGAGCACTGCTTTTCCAATTGACTTGTAGATGTGATCTTAGGCAAAAGGGCAAGAATGAAGAGGATAAGAATGAATAAAAATGTATCTGAAAATAAGATTTAACAGGAAAAGGAAGAACTTGATATTGCCCATCATTGAAGGATAAGGAAACAGTTTCTAAGTAAAATTGTGTGTTTTGATCATCTTGCTCCATAATTTCCTTGTTTTTGATGAGAATACAGCCCTCACATGAAGATTCTGTGTAAGACATGTTCTTATTGGATACCATCAATTTTTACATTCATTTCTTTACTAAGGAGTTGTCTCAGTTAAATCTTTGGAGGTGCTTATCTCTAAAATCTCTTTAAAGGGTTTTACTATATTAAGCTGGCCTTCAGGTTAAATTATTTTCACAGCAAACACAAAGAGGAAATTTAGTTGAAATAGTTCATATTCTATCATGCAGGGGTAAAAACATCCTCAGTTCTTTTCTCACACTTAAACTTCCTTTCATTTTTCTTTAAAAAAATTTTTTAAAGAATCCCAGCATCCCTAGTCTTACAAAGATTTGTGTTGAATATGTAGTTCTCAGCATCCATAGATGCTGATTCAGTGTAGTAGGTGACAGGTGTCTCAATGACAAAAGCAGGAGGCCTTTAAAATTTGCAGTTTGAGAGTGTCAGGACAGCTATGACACACGCCCATCTGACATTCTCAAATGAAGGCTGTTGACATAATTGCTTTTCATTCAAAAGTTAAGAAATGCAGCTACATCCTCTTCAACTCCAGTTCCAACAACTCCTTCTCCACCAGGTGTAGAACTGAGATTGCTTCCTTTACTTATGAGTTCTTTCCACCTCCTTCTTCGAAGTAACTGAAGATGAATGAACTTTGTGCTGTTCTTGTGATTACCAAACTTAGCATGGCCAAAATAACCTGCTTAGTGAAATGAAGCACAACAAAACAAAACAACACAGGCTGATTTAAAGGGAGAACTTCGGTCCTTATTCTTAAAAAGGTACAAAGACCTCTTTTCCTTCCAGTGATAGAAGCAGCCACTTCAGGCACCTAAGGATGAAGTAGTGAGGTAGAATGAGAGAAGTAAGGATGAAGAATGAAAACAGCATACCTTTCTCTAAAAATGGCATTGGGTATTTATTCAGATGAAAGGAAGAATAAATTAGCTGAAGATTTATAGATGCCTAAGAAGGATTATATGAGATATGAGTTAATTGAACTACAAGACCTTTTCCTTCTTTCTCTCTCTCTCTAATTGCTATTAGCTGGTTACAGCAATAAATATATATATAAGGTAATAATTTATTTTATGACTCTAACAATGGGGAAAATGGTGATAGTCTGAAACTGGTTGAAGAAATGATTTTCAATTAATTAACTCTCTCTACATCCTTTCACTGGAACAATTTGCCTAACTACTTTCTGGCCTGGTTTTAACCATTTATAAAACTCTATATGTTGGAAGGAAGGCTTTGCAACAATGAAATCTTTACAACGCACTTCGAATTGTTGAAAAGTTCTCTATAAACGCATAGCATCATAATCTTAGAGTCACCAAATGATTTAGATTTGCTTTAGAATTCATAACTGGACACATGAAAAAGAAAATCTTTGCCAAAGAACAGACTTAATTACTCCCCACACTTCACCCAGCCAGTGCAGAACCTCTGAGTTTTTTTGCTGTCAAGGACAAATCATAGGTGAGTGGATACCAACTGAGATAATGAAGCATGCTGAAGAAGTGGCCTAAGATCTTCTCACTAGATTTAAAGGAAGGGAGCACCATTTATTGCCTAACCAATACTTCATTTTGTGATTGCATTGTGATAAAACAGAGAGGCAGGTAGATTTGGGAATGGAAGGAAACTAGTAGTGAGTTTAGAATACAGAAATTTTAGGGACAAATAAATCCATGGGCTTTAATTGGATTCATAGGCTGTAGAAAAAGTAAAGAGAATCAAGTAGTACTCAGAGATATGAGTGTTTAAGTATCCATTATTATCTGAGTGGGTTCAAATTATCAGCTTCCATCCAAGGAAAAGTACTTATAACAATCTCCTTTGAGAAGAACATTACAATTTCTTTATAGTTTTATGGTATATATATTATGTCACATACACCCACCCCCATATATATATATATACATATACATATACATATATATATGCCACTTATTCCAGAGATATTCTCAAATGAAAATTTTAAGATCAAAGATTGTTTATTTATTTTATCATAATTGTCAAACTTGAAACATATGATATTGTGAAATATCTGATATAATTTATGGGACTATTAACTTATCTGACAGTTAAACTTTTTCTTTTAGTATATTTAAAGAAAAAATGCTGTATTTGTTTCTATAATTATCAAGCATATACTGGAAGAGATGTGTGTGATGTGTACCCTCCTCCTAGAAAATATATATGTTTTTCTCTTTAAAAAATGTTAAATCTTTCAAGATTTGGGGCCAAAGATTTGGTTGTTATGAATTAATGAAATAATGGACAAATTTCCATTGATTCTGCCATTACTTTTTCATGCCCTTCAGTGATAAAGGCTATAATTTCTCTCCTTAAAGGAAATACAATTTTCATTTCAACTTGTGAATTCTATATATTTTTCACTATGTGGATTCCAGTGAGCTGTGACATTTGAAGAATGCTTTTACACCCTGTCTTCTGAGTACCAGCTACAGAGTCATTAGTGAATCCTCTTAGGATATTATGTACTAATTGCTAAAATGATTAAACCTTTTTCCTTCCCTATATTCAGTCTCTTAACTCATAATTTTCTACTTTCACCATGTAAATTTAGATTTATGTAGGTTTGGGTATTATCATTTATCTAAAAATCCATTCTTTTCCTGAGAGATTTAGTTCAAATTTTTCTTGTTAATGTGTAAAAATATATTCTATAAAAACAGACTTTTTGAAGTCTCTAAAGATGAAGAAAAGAGATCCAGACAAGAGATTTCCCTGCACCCTGGCACTCTGGCATGTGAAGCTCAACCTTTATTTCTCCTTTTCACCAATAGCCTCCTTGAAGCTCAAGATGAGGGGAATGTCTGTTGGAGGATAAATGTCAAAGAAATTCTTATAGGTTTTCAAAATGAACTGATTACAAAGGATCATCCCATGAAACTATAAAAGAAATTAAGATTATGTGGTTTTATTTTGTTGCCATTTATAACAGTATCCAATTTTTTGTGAATGTGTCCTAAGTGAAAATATTCTCTAATTTGAGAAGCAAATGCTGTGTTTGTCTGCGATAATGCAAATATTTTCAGAGATAAGAAATGCTGTGGCAAACTTAAAAGAAAAAAAAATACAAACTAATAAAATAATCAGACAGGACTTGATCACAATTTATTTATGACCTTTTGATGCCTTCTCTTCTTAATGATTTTCTGTCATTTTTTCCTTGCCTAGACTTGTAGCTCCATCCCAGAGGTACTTAGTTTTATATTGCCACTTAACTTTCCATTTTCAGAAGTGAAAGATAAGTAACTAATTGTTACCATGGTTTCCTAAGATTTGTCAGGTTGCATTATGAGACAAACATACCATACTTTCTATTTGATTTTGAATTACTAAATTATGCCATTCCTCAAATGCTTTCTGGATCTGGAACCAAATTATTTAGATCATAATTTTGTTGTAGCTATTGTACGTTTCTCTCTTTCTATTCTCTGATCTATAAATCTGCAACAGAAGAAACATTGGCTTTATTAGGGTTTGTGGTTTAGGCAGATATGTGGGGTAGTGGCATAAACATGTATTGTTAATGCAGCACTTTAAGATGTTCCAAAGTTAATAGATGCAACCATGTTTAGAGAGTTATTCAAAATTAGAGGTGGGATTTGAACCCAGAGCTGTCTTGATGCCAGACACTGTATTTTACCTTGCTGTCTATCAGTGAGTCAACAAGCATTTATTAAAATTCCTAGAAGATAGCTAGGTAATGAAATAGATAAAGTGTTGGGTTTGGCATCAAGAAAATCTATGTTCAAATTTGGTTTCAAACACTTATTAATTGTGTAACCCCAGTCAAGATGCATCATCTCTCCTTGTCTCAGTTTCTTTGAGGATCAAGTGAAGTAATAGGTGTTGTTACCTTTCCCCCTACTGTATGCCAGGCAATGTGTTGAGTACTGGGAATATAAAGAAAGACAAAATACATTTCTTATTTTCAATGAGCTCATCGTTTTATGGAAGAGACAGCATGTGAAGTTAATATCCTCATTTTATGGATGGAGGAAACAGATATAGAGATATTAAGTGACTTGCCTACAGCAACTAGATAATGGAAGAGCTGGGGAAATTAGTAATTTCTGGTCTAAAACTTTCCCTTCACTAAACTCCACCCCTCAACAAAAACAAGTAAGTAACAATAAACACAACAAAACTAAAACTGTAGGTGTTTTCAATAAAATATCTCTATAAAAATTTTTTCTTAGAATATGTATTTTCAAATTGTTTAAACTTGTATTATAGATGAAGGAAAAAATATCTTTAAATTATGGATATGTGGCAATTCTAGGCAGTTATTGCCCTTGAAACACATTTCTAGACCTTATTGGAGAACAAGTAATACATTGTTAATGCTTAGATCAATAAACAAGTATTGTTCTTTGTGAGATGCTGAAAGGGGGTTTGAAGAGTTTATAGGTAAGAGCATAATTTACCAGGGACAGTCAAACTAACAACTGAATTACATTATATATAAAGATACATCTATATATCTATAATCATGAATGAGTGTGTAAACAGATATTTCTATATATTCTGCAGATTTCCATGGGGATAACATTTGATATTACCTGGTTCTGTGCCTCATAGTGTGTTATAATGGAGACAGTAGGCTTGTATCCTTTTTTAATAAAGAGCATGACACTGGTAGAAATTTTAAAATTCTCCAATAGTGATTATATCTTCTTAAAATCATTTGAATATTTCATCAAATAAAGCAGGATAGTTTTCTTTTAAGTTTTTTAAGAGGCTGCCTGTTAGCATCACACCAGGCCCAATAAATGATACTATTAATTTTTATAAAGAGGAACAAGAAGAGCAACATTGATTACTGAATTTGATTTATTCTTAATATTGTAGAGAAGATTAACTGAACTTCTTTCTCCCCTTTGACTTTAACTTCTCATATGATCAGAAAAATACTTTGAAAAACAAAGCAAAAACCAAATGCTTTTCTTCTTGAACTTTCTATTGGAAATGTTTTTTCTTCTGTTAGCTATATACTTACTGTTTAGCAAAATATCTACACACAAGTAAAAGGCATTAGGATTCTTTCCCTTAGTTTTTTAATTTTTTCTTTGAGATGTAGTATAAATAATCCTTTTTTCTTCGTCATCATTGTTATAGCAGTTTCTATTGTTAATTTATGAAAACAAAAAAAAATTAAAACTGTGGTACTTTAAATGAATATATAAAAGATATAAACAATGTATGTATTTATACATATATAATAGTAAAACCTTATTTTCAACATCTTTATTGTACCTTGGTCACTGCTAGAATAGCTGCAATTTTCAGGAGTGAATGGCCTAATTTGGGACTTTCCTGTTCTCTTCTCTTCCCTCCTTTCCCTCAACTTTAAAAGAAAAATTTTAAAGTGACAGCAATGAACATTAGCATTGCTGATACCATTCTTTTTACATTAACTGTATTCCAATCTTTCATGAAGCAATTTTACAGTTTTCACTAGAAAGAGTAAACTTTTCTTTTCAGAATTCAAAATGGCCTCTACCTAGTTTTACTTTTTGGAATTAAATCTAAAAAGCTTCTGTTATTTTGGATGTCCTGGGATACAGAAGGGGTGGGGAAAGAGGGAGAAAGAGAGAGAGAGAGAGAGAGAGAGAGAGAGAGAGAGAGAGAGAGAGAGAAGAGAAGAGAAGAGAAGAGAAGAGAAGAGAAGAGAAGAGAAGAGGAAAGGAGAGCAGAGGAGAAGAAAGGAGAGCAGCGGAGAGGAGAGGAGACCAGCAGAGAAGAGAGGAAAGGAGAGGAGAGGAGAAGAGAAAAGAAGAGAAGAGAAGAGAAGAGGAGAGAAGAGAAGAGAAGAGAAGAGAAGAGAAGAGAAGAGAAGAGAAGAGAAGAGAAGAGAAGAGAAGAGAAGAGAAGAGGAAAGGAGAGAAGAGAAGAGAAGAGGAAAGGAGAGGAGAGGAGAGAGAAAAAATACACAGAGAGAAAGAGAAAACACACAGAGAGAGAGAGAGAGAGAGAGAGAGAGAGAGAGAGAAAGAGAGAGAGAGAGACACAGAGAGAGAGAGATAGAGAAAGAGAGAGAGAGAGAGAGAGAGAGAGAGAGAGACCGAGACAGAGACAGAGACAGAGACAGAGAGAGAGAAAGGATGACCCAGAACTAGGGAGGAAAATACACATTTTGATAAATCAATAATGAAGAATTTACTTGCAGAAGAAATAAGACTGGAAATGGCCAGAAGCCAACAACATCTGTGTTCCTGGTTTCCCAAATGTATGGAGAGCAGATGTAACTGAATATATAAAAGAAACATATTTTGAACAACATACAGGGGAACTCTGTACACAGAAGACACAAAAAATAAAAAATATTGAGGGAATGGCAACATAATTTTATAAGTTCTTGAGAAAGGGAGATTGTTAAAAGTTAGCTTATGACCACAAAGGGATAAGGGATGAGGTGAGGAGGGAAAACATTTACTATGATGTAAAATAGAGAAAGCATGAATTTGATTTGGAAATATTTTGAATATCTATAAAACACTTCATTTCTTTGATTATTTTGTTCTCTCATCAATGTAGGTATTCCCTCCAAAGGTGAAGCATCAGTCTAATTATATCTTCTCATCATCATGACTTTTTTCCAACTCCTTACATAAATTCTCCACAAAAGACCAACACATTGTGTTAAAGGCTTTCCTCTAGATCTCTTGATGTGCCCATTGGAGATCATGAACTATATCTATCTATCTCTATCTCTATCTCTATCTCTATCTCTATCTCTATCTCTATCTCTCTGTACACACACACACACACACACATATATATATATATAATGTGTTTTCTATTACTATTTATGGATAACAATATATTATTCTTTGCTGTCACTCCACTAGATGACATTCTTTTCCAATTACTCTTCTTCTGATTTTTAAATATTTCTTCCATACAATTCTTCATTTGTTATAATCTATAGATTATTTATGTCCAGAACCATAATTTTCTTTATTCACTAAACAGTATTCAATTTTTATTGTTCCAAGAAAATCATGGAATTCACAATTTACAACCATATAACATCATTAGAAAATAGTGGTGTTAAAAAGTAAGGTTTTTGTTTCTAAGAAAAGCTTGGGATAAGCACTGCTTAGTTACTCAGACAATTCAATCTATTCTCTTCTTCTTTTAAATTATATGATTGATTAATTTTCCATCGGCAGTATTTGTCCAAATATATGTACTAACTGGTAAGTCCTTCAAGAAATAGATATTCTTCATTCATTTAGATTTCCAGTGTGGAATTAGGATGAATTTTTTGATTGAGTTTGGGTTTCTCTTTAAGAGCTTACAAAATGTTTCAGGGTTTGATGCAATCCAACATCTTCCATAAATAGTAAATTATCAAACATTTATTAAGCACTTTCTATATGCCAGAAGGGTTAGCTAGGTGGCACAGTAGATGGAATTCTGGGTCTGGAGTAAGAAGAACTGAGCTCAAATCTGGCCTCAGAAACTTATCTGTGACCCTGAGGAAGTCACTCCTATTTGTTTCAGTTTCCTCATCTGCAAAATTAGGTGGAGAAGGAAATGACAAACCACTTCAGTATCTCTGCAAAGAAATGGGGTCTGAAAGAGTCAAACAAGAATGAAATGACTCAATGACTGTAGAAGGCCACAGATAATGGGGGAACTATGGGTGAGGCACAAGACCCTTCAGGCCAGAGGGAACCTGCTGACAATATCTGGTTCGGCTCCCTATCTCCCCTAAGGTCTCTTGACCTTCCTGAGAAGTCAGGGGGCAGTGACAACCTTTGTTGTAATTAAAGCAGTGTGATATCACGTGGCAAAGAGTCATCTACATACAACAGCAAGTTGTTTATGTGGTCCTGCCTGCACAGTATATGATTAGCGCATGTGCAGTGTTGCTTTGGTTATATAAGGGTTTTAGGGTTTATAAAGGTGAGAGAATTTGGAATAAACAGACTTCATGTTTTGACCATCCATGTGGGTCTCCCCTCATCACTCTTCCACCAAGACCAAGGACTTTGGCTGGTCCTGAGATCTTACAGAGAGCTAGTCTGGATGGCATATTTTGGAACCCCAGCGTGGGGACTCTAGAATGCATAGCACATGACAAATTACAACAACAGAAATTGTGCCAGACACAAGATATAAGCTCCAGAAATACAAAGAAGATAAAATACAATGTCTATCTTCAAGGAACTCATATCCAATAAAAAAGACAACATACAAATAATGATGCATATAATAATATGGATTTTTATTTATTTATTTTGCTGAGGCAATTGGGGTTAAGTGACTTGCCCAGGGTCACATAACCAAGAAGTGCTAAATGTCTGACATCAGATTTGAACTCAGGTCCTCCTGATTTCAAGGTTGGTGCTCTATCCACTGCACCACTTAGCTGCCCTGTAACAATATGTAAATAGAAGATCACATCAGAGGGAGTCAGGAGTGAGAAAAGTCTACAATTAGGAAAGGCCTCTTGCAAAAGGAAGGATTTCAATTCATTCTTGAAAGAAAATCAGAGAAGTCAGGGAGACAGATGTAAAGAAAGAGAACATTCCAGATATAAAATACAGCCAAAGAAGTTGCCTATGAATTTCTCTTTATTTTCAAACTGCCACTTAAACCCACAGTGCATCTAATTTATTTATGTTTAATAATTTCATACTATTTTTTATCTCTGTTTATGTAATGCAAATTCCAAGAAATCATTTAAGTAAGTTTTTCTACTAAAGAACCTTGAAAAGCAGACATTCCAAGTTAATTCATTTCTTTGGGATAATATTTCTATCAAAGATCATCTTCATTATGATAATTATTGGAAAAAATGATATTCTTTAGAGTAAATGACAGATCTTCAAAATCAATTGCTTTCTCTGCAATATCTTGATTTCATTTTAATTTTTAAGAAATACTTCTGATTTCATATAATGCTACTTTGGTTGTAGTGGGAAAAAGAATGTCTCAAAAGAATCTGTTAACAAGTACTGCTGTCTCACTCAAGATGAAGACATCTTTTTCATTATAGATATAGGGAGAATAGCTGGCACACAGAGTTTTGAATGAATGGCTTAAAATAAGAATTAATGAAGTATTGTATGATATTTACAAGAACCATTAGAAATATAAATTTAAGCAATGTCTATGAAACATAATGACAAGCAAGAAAGGCCTAGTGAAGAACAACTATACTTAAAAGAGTTTTAGTACTGCCTCTGCCAATTTCCCATTTGAAATTTTGAAATGTGAGTGGCATTACTCATTATTGATAATTCAAGTAGGAATTTAAGTTAGAACTATCTGGGATTATTAGGTATATTAGGGCTTATAAAGTTATGTGTTGCAAGTGTAAAGATATGGAGACAGAGGATCTTTTATACGTTCCGTAAAGTAGAAATGATATTAATAGTGAAGATTGTACTGGAGAACAAGATTTAGCTTTCTGGATAATGACTTAAAACACAAGAATAATGAACTTCCCTCTTTCATGCAGGAATTAAGTATGTCTAATAAAGGTCCAGCAGAATGTATTTGTCTCGAGGCTTATCTAATAGAAAGGGTTTTAAACTGATTTTTTTGGCTTGGTAGAGAAAGTCAGATATACCTATTAAATTAACCAATATACTACATAGAGTTCTGTCTTCATGACAGAAGAAGGCATGATCAATAATTCATAAGAAAAAAATTACAAAGACAGGAGTTAAAATTGTGTTTTTGGACTCCAAAAACTTGCAACAGAAAGCTCAGGATTTTAATGTGCAAAGATAAATATGACTCTGGAAGAATCACAGCAAATTTGTGAGATTAGGACTTTTGGGGGCCGACCCAAGATGGTGGAGTGCAGACACGATTCTCTGTGATGTCCTCTGACCTTCTCTCAAACCAACAGCAGATTAAGCCTCTAAACTGGTTCTGGAGTCAAAGAAACTACAAATATTTGGAGGACAACACATTCCCAGAAGAAGTTACTCTGAAAGGGCTTCAGAACAGGTCTGTTTCAATCAGGGAAGGGGACAGTTTGCAGAACCCAGACTGCAGATCCAGGAGACAGGGCAGGAAGACGGGCTGAGAATCAGAGCTTGGCAGTTTCTAAGCATCTGGAAAGTTTCTGTGAGCTCTTAGGCCACTCTGTCCTGATTTCCAGCAGGTGCTTTGGCAGAACTGCCTTTTACAAAGGGTAGATTGCAAATCACTGAGAACTCAGGACCTAGCCCCTATTGCCCTGCCCGAGAACTCAATCAGCATAACTGCTCCAGGGCAAATTAAAGCAGCTGTTGCTCATTGCTTCACTTTAAAAAATGAATAAAAACAAAACTGAACTCTCACCATAGAGAGCTTTTATGGAGAGAGAGAAGAACCTCAGATCCTGAGGTTCATAAAGGTAAAGCAACTCCAGAAGAAGCTGCAAAGGGAGACACGAGCTGGTCCCCATTTCACAAGGCTTTCCTGGAAGATTGCAAAAAGAATCTTAAAAGAGAGAAGAAAAATGGGGAAATGAAGTGAGGTCATTGCAAGAAGGATATAATGCCCTAAAAAAGAGATATGAAAAAGAAACAAATTCAATGAAAATCAAAATTCGTGAAATGGAAAAAGCATGCAATGAACAAATTGGCTAAGTACAAAAGGAGCTAAAAAAGGTAAGTGAAGAAATTAAACACTAAAAATAAGAATTGAACAAATGCAAGTGAATGACTCAATAAGACTTCAAGAATCAGTCAAATAGAAAAATGGAAAAATAGAAGAAAATATGAAATATCTCCTAGGAAATACAACTGACTTGGAAAATAGATCTAGGAGAGACAATCTAAGGATTATTGGACTTCCTGAAAGCCATGATGAAAAGAATAATCTAGATACTATCTTACAGGAAATCATGAAAGAAAACTGTCCTGATCTTTTAGAATCAGAAGGCAAAATCACCATTGAATGAATTCACCGATCACCTCCTGAAAGAGACCGCAAAATTAAAACCCCAAGGAATATCATGGCCAAATTTCAGGACTATCGCACCAAGGAAAAGATATTGCAAGCAGCTAGAAAGAAACAATTCAAATACCGAGGAACTGCAATTAGAATCACATAAGATCTGTCAGCTTCCACATTAAAAGATCAAAGGGCTTGGAATCAGACATTCTGAAAGTCAAAAGAACTTGGATTACAGCCAAGAATAAATTATCCAGCTAGAATGAGCATTATCTTCCAGGGAAGAAGATGGACATTTAATGATATAGGTGAATTTCAACTATTTCTAATGAAAAGACCAGATCTGAACAAAAAATTTGACCTCCAAACAGAACTCAAGAGAAGCATAAAAAGGTAAAAAGGAAAGAACTCTTGAGAACTATATTTCCATTATGGGTACACTTAGAGAATAGGGGTATAATTTCATTTTTCTTTGATAATATGAAAAAGAAACTAGAGGTGGAAGGGGTACCATACTAGAAAAAAGAGGAAAAAGGAAGTAAAATAAGATTTAAAAAAAGATAATAATAATAATAACAAGGTAAAATCTCATGAAGAGGCAAAGAAAACCTAATATAATTGAGGGAAAGAAAGGGGTGTGATGAGCATTGTGTGAATCTTACTCTCATCAGATTGGGTTCTAAAAGAATATCAGACACATTTGGTTTCATTCTTTTTTTTTTCTGAAGCAATTGAAGTTAAGGGACTCGACCAGTGTCACACAGCTAGAAAGTGTTAAGTATTAAGTGTCTGAGGTCAGATTTGAACTCAGGTCCTTCTGACTTCAAGGCTGGTGCTCCATTCACTGCATCACCTAGCTGCCCCTACACATTTGGTTTCACAGAGAAACTTGTCCCACCTTATAAGGAAATGGTAGGGAAAGGAGGAAAAGAAAGGGAAAGACTAATACAAGGGAAAATAGAAGAATTAGAGGAAAAGTGTATAAAAAGGAAGAGGGACTCTTAAAGGGGGAGGAAAGTTTGTGGGAGGAGGTCATCAAAAGTAAAATCCTGGGGAGGGAGAAAGGGAGAAAGGGGAAAGGAAAAGAGAAAAACATAATTTTGGGTAAATAAGATAGCAGGAAATACAGAATTAGTTATTTTAACTAAGAATGTGAATGGGATAAACTCTTCCATAAAACAGAAGCGGAGAGAAGACTGGATTAAAAGCCAGAATCCTACAATATGTTGTTTACAAGAAACACATCTAAAACATACAGAGTGAAAATAAAGGGCTGGAGCAGAATCTATTATGCTTTAGGTGAACAACAAAAAAAGCAGGGGTAGCAATTCTTATCTCAAATCCAGTAAAAGCAAAGAAAGATCTAACTAAAAGAGATAAGGAAGGACACTATAACTTAATAAAGGGTACCATAGATAATGAAGCAATATCAATATTAAATATATATGCACCAAATGATATAGCATCCAAATTCCTAGAGAAGTAGTTAAGAAAGATGCAAGAAGAAATAGAAAGCAAAACTCTACTAGTCAGGAATCTCAACCTTGCTCTCTCAGAACTACAAAATAAATAAGAAAGAAGTTAGGGAGATAAGCAAAATGTTAGAAAAGTTAGATATGATAGCTCTTTGGGGAAAATTGAATGGAGACAGAAAGGAGTTTACTTTTTTCTCAGTGGTTCATGGAACCTATACAAAAATTGACCATGTTTTAGGACTTACAAATCTCAAAATCAAACTCAGAAAGGCAGAAATAATACATGCAGTTTTTCAGATCATGATGCAATAAAAATCACAAGCAATATAAGGCTAAGAGAAAATAGACCAAAACTTAACTGGAAATTTAATAATTTAATCCTAAAGAATGAATGGGGAAAAGAGCAAAAAAATAGAAACAATAAATAATTTCATCTAGGAGAATGCTTATAATGAGACAGCATACCAGAATTTGTGGGATACAGCCAAAATGGTTATAAGGGATAATTTTATATCTCCAGATTCTTACTTGCATAAAATAGAGAAAGAAAAGATCAATGAATTGGGCTTAAACTTACAAAAGCTTGAAAAATGACTTATTAAAAACAATTAAATACCAAATTTGAAATTCTGAAAATCAAATGGGATATTAACAAAATCAAAAATAAGAAAACAATTGAATTAATAAATAAAAGTAAGAGTTGGTTTTGTGAAAACAAAGAAACAAACAAACCCAACAACACAGATAAGCCTAAAGCCTATATTGATTAAGCCTAAAAGTTAAGTTAATTAGAAAAAGGAAAGAAGAAAATCAAATTGTTAGTTTCAAAAATAAAAAGGGAGAACTTTCCACCAGTGAAGAGGAAATTAGAGCAATAATTAGGAGTTACTTTGCCCAACTTTATTGATAATCTAAGTGAAATGGAGGAATATCTACAAAAATATAGATTGCTCAGGTTAACAGAAGAGGAAATAAATTATCTAAATAGTTCCATTTTATTAAAAGAAATAGAATAAACTATTAATCAACTCCCTAAGAAAAAAATCTCCAGTCTCCAGATGGATTTACATGTGAATTCTACCAAACATTCAAATCACAATTAATTCCAATACTATATAAATTATTGGAAAAAATAGAACAGGAAAGTGTCCTACCAAATTCCTGTTATGATACAGATATGTTTCTGATAGCTAAACGAGGTAGGGTGAAAACAGAGAAAGAAAACTATAGGCCAATTTCCCTAATGAATATTGATGCAAAAATCTTAAATAAAATAGTAGCAACTAGATTACAGAAAGTCATTCCCAGGATAATACATTATGACTAAGTAGGATTTATACCAGGAATGCAGGGCTGGTTCAATATTAGGAAAACTATCAGCATAATCAATTATATTAATAACCAAATTAACAAAAAACATATGATTATTTCAACAGATGCAGAAAAAGCTTTTGATAAAATCCAATACTCATTCCTATTAAAAACACTAGAGTATAGGAAAAAATGGGCTTTTCCTTAAAATCATTAGCAATATCTACTTAAAACCATCAACAACCATCATATGTAATGGAGTCAAAGTAGAACCATTCCCAATAAGATCAAGAGTGAAACACGGCTGATGACTGTGACCATTATTATTTAATGTTGTGTTAGAAATGTTAGTTTGGCAGTAAGAGAAGAAAAAGAGAATAAAGGAATTTGAGTAGGTAATGAGGAAACCAAATTATCACTCTTTGCAGATGACATGATGGTATACTTAGAGAACCCTAGAGACTCAACTAAAAAATTACTAGAAACAATTCACAACTTTAGCAGTTGCACAATACAAAATAAATCCACATAAATCAGCAGCATTTTTATATATTACCAACAAAGTTCAGCAGCAAGAGATACAAAAAGAAATTCCATTTGAAATAACTGTAGATAGTATAAAATATTTAGGAATCCACTTGCCAAGGAAAAGTCAGGAACTATATGAACTAAACTACAAAACATTTTCCACACAAATAAAATCAGACCTAGTCAATTGGAAAAACATAAAATACTCATGGTTAGGCTGAGCGAATATAATAAAAATGACAATACTACCTAAACTAATTTACTTATTTAGTGCCATACCAATCAAAGTCCCAAGAAATTATTTTACAGATCTAGAAAAAAATAGTAGCAAAATTCATTTGGAAGAACAAAAGGTCAAGAATTTCGAGGGAATTAATGAAAAAAAAAGGCTGATGAAGATGGCCTTGCTGTACCAGATCTAAAACTATATTATAAAGCTGCAGTCCTCAAAACAATTTGGTACTGGCTAAGAACTAGAGTAGTCGATCAGTAGCATAAGATAGAATCACGGGACAAACTAGGCACTAACTGCAGCAATTTAGTGTTTCTTAAACCCAAAGACCCCAGCTTCTGGGATAAGTACTCATTATTTGACAAAAGCTGCTGGGAAAATTGGAAACTAGTGTGGAAGAAATTAGGGCTTGACCCACATTTAACACCACATACCAAGATAAGATCCAAATGGGCTCATGATCTGGATATAAAGAGTGATATTGTAAGCAAATTGAAGGAAAATAGTATAGTTTACCTCTCAGACCTGTGGAGATGGAATAAATTTATGTCCAAAGAAGAACTGGAACTCTTAATTGAACAGCAGATAGATAATTTTGACTATATTAAGTTAAAAAGTTTTTATACAAAGAAAACCAATGAAGTCAAAATTAGGAGGGAAGCAATACATTGGGAAATCATCTTTACATTTAAGGGTTCTGATAAAGGTCTCATCTCTAAAATACATAGAGAATAGTCTCATATTTATAAGAATTCAAGCCATTCTCCAATCGATAAATGGTCAAAGGATATGAACAGACAATTTTCAGAGGATGAAATTAATACTATTTGTAGTCATATGTAAAGGTGCTCCAAATCACTATTGATCAGAGAAATGCAAATTAAGACAACTCTGAGGTACCACTACACACCTGTCAGATTGGCTAAAATGACAGGAAAATATAATGACGAATGTTGGAAGGGATGTAGGAAGGCTGGGACACTGATACATTGTTGGTGGTATTGTGAACGAATCTAGCAATTCTGGAAAGCAATTTGGAAATATGCCCAAAAAGTTATCAAACTGTGCATACCCTTTGACCCAGTAGCGTTTCTATTGGGCTTATACCCCAAAGAAATCATAAAGGAAGGAAAGGGCCCCACATATGAAAGAATGTTTCTGGCAGCCCTTTTTGTAGTGGCTAGAAACTGGAAACTGAATGGATGCCCATCAATTGGAGAGTGGCTGAATAAATTATGGTATATGAATGTTATGGAATATTATTGCTCTGTGAGAAACGACCAGCAGGATGATGTCAGAGAGGCCTGGAGAGACTTACATGGACTGAAGCTGAGTGAAACGAGCAGAACCAGGAGATTATTATACACGGCAACAGCAGTACTATATGATGATCAATTCTGATGGACATTGCTCTCTTCAACAATGAAATGTTTCAAACCACTTCCAATTGTTTAGTGAAGAAAGACATACACTCAAAAAGAGGGATATGAGATATGGACCACAACATAACATTTTCATGATCTCTATTGATTGTGTTTCCTTTCTCTTATTTTTCTTTCTTGTAGATACTATTTCTCTTGCACAAAAATGGTGTGTGGAAATATGTATCCATATATTCGATTTGTCAAGTATTTTAACATAATTAACATGTAGTGTATATCCTGCCATCTAGGGGAAGGGAGGGGAGTAGGTGGGAAAAATTGTAACAGAAAGCTTTGTAAGGGTTTATGTTGAAGAATAACTCATACATATGTTTTGCAAATAAAAAGTTTTAATAAAAAATAAAAATATAATTGAAAGAAACAAAAGAGAGACCTAATAAATCTATCAGTTAGTCCACACATGTAAATTATTCTATTTGCAAACTAACAGCTCCCACTCAGGGATCAATAACACCTTGTTTTAGGTCTCTCAAAATGAATGTAATTGTATATCAGAAAATAGTTTAAAATATTTATAAAATATTTTATTGAAATTATTTTAAAAGATAAAAAAAGAAAAAATCTCCAGGTCCAGATGGATTTACATGTGAATTCTACCAAACATTCAAATAACAATTAATTTCAATACTATTTAAATTATTTGAAAAAATAGAAAAGGAAAGTGTCCTACCAAATTCCTGTTATGATACAGATATGGTGCTGATAGCTAAACCAGGTAGGGTGAAAACAGAGAAAGAAATCTATAGACCAATTTCCCTAATGAATATTTATGCAAAAATCTTAAATAAAATAGTAGCAAGTAGATTACAGAAGGTCATTCCCAGGATAATACATTATGACAAAGTAGGATTTATACCAGGAATGCAGGGCCGGTTTAGTATTAGGAAAACTATCAGCATAATTAATTATATTAATAACCAAACTAACAAAAACCATATGATTATCTCAATAGATGCAGAAAAAGCATTTGATAAAAATCCAACACCCATTCCTATTAAAAACACTAGAGAGTATAGGAATAAATGGACTTTTCCTTAAAATGATCAGTAAAACCTATTTAAAAGTATCAGCAAGCATCATATGTAATGGAGACGAGCTAGAACCATTTCCAATAAGATCAGGAGTGAAACAAGACAGTTGGCAGTCAACTGTCACCATTACCATTCAATATTTTATTAGAAATGTTACCTTTGGATATAAGAGAAGAAAAGGAGAATAAAGGAATTAGAGTAGATAATGAGGAAACCAAATTGTATATCTTTGCAAATGATATAATGGTATATTTAGAGAACCCTAGAGCCTCAACTAAAAAAGTACTAGAAAAAATTCACAGCTTTAGCAAAGTTTCAGGATTCAAAATAAATCCACATAAATCATCAGCATTTTTATATATCACCAACAAAGTTCAGCAGCAAGAGATACAAAAAGAAATTCCATTCAAAATAACAAATTATAGTATAAAATATTTGGGAATCAATCTGCCAAGGAAAAGTCAGGAACTGTACAAACTAAACTGCAAATTGCTTTCCCCACAAATAAAGTCAGACCCAATCAGTTGGAAAAATATCAAGTGCTCATGGGTAGGCTAAGTGAATATAATAAAAATGACAATACTACCTAAATTAATTTACTTATTTAGTGCCATACCAATCAAACTCCCAAGAAATTATTTTACAGATCTAGGAAATATCGTAGCAAAGTTCTTCTGGAAGAAAAAAAGGTCAAGAATTTCAAGGGAATTAATGAAAAAAAATGCCAATGAATGTGGCTTAGCTGTACCAGATCTAAAACTATATTATAAAGCTGCAGTCATCAAAACCATTTGGTACTGGCTAAGAAATAGAGTAGTTGATCAGTGGAACAGGTTAGGTTTACATGACAAAATAGTCAATAACTATCGCAATCTAGTATGTGACAAACCCAAAGACCCCAGCTTTTGGGATAAGAAGTCACTAACAAAAATTGCTGGGAAAATTGGAAACTAGTGTGGAAGAACTTAGAGCTTGACCCACATCTAACACCACGTACCAAATAAGTTCTAAATGAGTTCATGATTTATACATAAAGAATGATATCATTTGCAAATTAGAGAAACATAGGATAGTTTACCTCTTAGACCTGTGGAAATGGAATAAATTTATGTCCAAAGAAGAACTGGAACTCTTAATTGAACACCAGATAATTTTGACTATATTAAGTTAAAAAGTTTTTGTACAAACAAAACTAATGCAGAGAAGATTAGAAGGGAAGCAATAAATTGGGAAATCATTTTTACATTTAAGGGTTCTGATAAAAGCCTCATTTCTTTTTAAAATTTTTTTTATTAAAGCTTTTTATTTGTATAACATATGTATGGGTAGTTCCCCAGTATTGATCTTTACAAAGCTTTCCATTACAAATTTTACCCCCAGTCTCCTCCCCTCCCCTAGATGGCAGGAAGTCCACTACATGTTAATAATGTTGAAATGCTTGACAAGTTATGCAAGAAAAATCCTATCTACAAGAAAAAAAGAAAATCAGAGAAAGGCAACACAATGCAAGCAAATGTCAATAGAGATCATGAAAATGTTACGTTGTGGTCAATATTTCATATCCCTCTCTCAGGGTGTATATGGTTTTCTTCAGTGAAAAATTGGAACTGGTTTGAGACAATTCTTTGTTGCAGAGAGCCATGTCCATCAGAAGTGATCATCATGTAATACTGTTGTTGCTGTGTATGATGATCTCCTGGTTCTGCTCGTTTCACTCAGCATCAGTTCATGCAAGTCCCTCCAGGACTCTTTAAAATCGTCCTCCTGGTCCTTTCTTACAGAACAATAATATTCCATAACATTCATGTACCATAATTTATTCAGCCATTCTCCAATTGATGGGCATCCCTTCAGTTTCCAGTTTCTAGCCAATACAAAAAGGGCTGCCAGAAACATTCTTGCACATGTGGGGCCCTTTCCCTCCTCTAAGATCTCTTTGGGATATAGGCCCAGTAGAAACACTGCTGGGTCAAAGGGTATGCATAGTTTGACAACTTTTTGAGCATAGTTCCAAATTCCTCTCCAGAATGGTTGGATCCGTTCACAGTTCCACCAATAATGTAT
>JAJPUD010007653.1:0-102202 GCA_023553655.1 Myrmecobius fasciatus
AATAGTTTGTATAATATAGGAATTAATTGTTCTTTGAATGTTTGGTAGAATTCACATGTAAAACCATCTGGCCCTGGAGATTTTTTTTTAGGGAGTTGATTAATAGCTTGTTCTATTTCTTTTTCTAAAATGGGGCTATTTAAATAATTTATTTCCTCTTCTGTTAACCTGGACAATCTATATTTTTGTAGAAATTCCTCCATTTCATTTAGATTATCAAGTTTATTGGCATAAAGTTGGGCAAAGTAACTCCTAATTATTACTCTAATTTCCTCTTCATTGGAGGAAAGTTCTTCCTTATCATTTTTGAGATTAACAATTTGATTTTTCCTTTTTCCTTTTTCTGATCAAATTAACTAAAGGCTTATCTATTTTGTTGTTTTTTTCATAAAACCAACTCTTAGTTTTAGTTATTAATTCAATAGTTTTCTTTTTTTCAATTTTATTAATCTCACCTTTTATTTTCAGAATTTCCAATTTGGTATTTAATTGAGGGTTTTTAATTTGCTCTTTTTCTAGTTTTTTTTTAATTGTAACCCTATTTCATTGATCTTCTCGTTCTCTGTTTTATGCAAATAAGCATCTAGATATATAAAGTTACCACTTATAATCGCTTTGGCCGTTTCCCACAAATTTTGGTATGTTGTCTCATTATTTTCGTTCTCCTTGATGAAATTATCGATTGTGTCTATAATTTGCTCTTTCACCCATTCATTCTTCAGGATTAGTTTATTTAATTTCCAATTAACTTTTGGTCTATTTTCTCCTGGCCTTATATTACGTGTGAGTTTTATTGCATCATGATCTGAAAAGGATACATTTACTATTTCTGCTTTTCTGCATTTGATTTTGAGGTTTTTATGCCCTAACACATGATCAATTTTCATATAAGTTCCATGAACCCCTGAGAAAAAAGTATATTCCCTTCTATCACCATTCAATTTCCTCCAGAGACCTGTCATACCTAACTTTTCTAACATTTTATCTCCCTAACTTCTTTCTTATTTATTTTGGAATTTGATTTATCTAATTCTGAGAGAGCAAGGTTGAGATCCCCCATTTGTATCGTATTACTGTTTATTTCTCCTTGCATCTCTGTTAGTTTCTCCTCTAGGAATTTTGATGCTATACCACTTGGTGCATATATGTTTAGTATTGATACTTCTTCCTTGTCTATGGTACCCTTTAGTAAAATGTAGTTTCCTTCCTTATCTCTTTTAATTAGATCTATTTTTGCTTTTACTTGATCTGAGATAAGGATTGCTACCCCTGCTTTCTTTTGTTCACTTGAAGCATAAAAGATTCTGCTCCAGCCCTTTACCTTCACTCTCTATGTATCACTATATTTTTCTCTTTCCTTTCCCCTTACTCCCTTCCCCCTTCCCCAGTATTTTGTTTTTGATGACCACCTCCCTCTAAAAGTCTTCCCCCCTTTAGAACCCTCCCTCTTTTTTACACCTCTCCCCTAATCCTTCTATTAATTTATCCCTTTCTTTTCCTCCTTTCCCTCCTACTTCCCTATACAGAGGGCCAAGTTTTTCCCTGAAATCAAACATGTCTGATATACTCTTTTAGATCTCAATCTAATGAGAGTAAGATTTACACAATACTCATTACCCTCCCTTCTTTCCCTCAATTATATTAGATTTTCTATGTCTCTTCATGAGACTTTGCCTTATTTTACCTGCTTTTTTTTTTTTAGCTAAAGTAGCTTCTTGGGTTCACTTTGTCACTTGGCTCTGCCCCTTGAACTATTTTTCTGCATTTGTATAGCAAAAAAAGAAAATAACTCCCTGTTAATGTCTCTCTGGATTTGTTAGATTGGCTTACAGATTATAGATTGCCTTGTTTCATGTTGGATTTTTTTTTTACCTTGGCCGTACTCAAATGGTCCTATATTTCCATATTTGAAATTATTCAAGAATTTTGATAATAGAAAAAAATTGGAATAATCACTAGATGAAAAATTGGGTTGAAGATAAAAATTGTTTTTAGGATGAAGAGATTTAAACATGCCTGTAGTCTGGACCCAGTAATTATAGTAACCTTGGGATCTCCAAATTACTCAACAAAGTGCGTTTTTTTCAATATTATTCAAAAATGTGTAGCTCATTTTCTAAGGAATCTAAAGTATACTTCTGATATTTCCAGTGTCTTATCATGGACATAATAGAGGGCTTTGTTTTTGTTTTGTTTTTAATGTGCTCTACGATACCTTCTTTCACTTTCTTTCAGACTCTTTTCTCTGGGATCTGGTCATTTCTACATTTATTGTTACTCAACTAAGAAAGCTCAATTATGTTTAGTTGTACACATTTTCTTCTGTATGATATACTCTAACACTTCATTATTTCATCAATCCTACCTCCTTGAGCTAGTAACCACATTTACCCTATCATTAGGATTTACTTATTGCAGATTCATATACAGGTTATCCACAGAGTCTTATTGCAATTTTAAGCTTCAATGAGCTTAAAATATTGAACTCATTCATTTCAGTATTACTTAAAAGCTTAAAACAGCCCTGAGACTTTAGAGACATATTGTACAAATTGTGTATATTTTATATTTATGCATCATGATATTTTCCTAGTAGAAGGTATGATCTTTTGAGATAGGAAATTGTTTCATTTTTGTCTCTGTGTTCCCAGTGTCTGCTCACCTGGCAAACAGTAAGCACTTAGTGAAAGCTTGCTGAATAAATGAATGAATGTAAGGAGAGCCTAAAAGAAGTAAGGCTAGCGTCTCCTCCCCAAAGAAGATTTGGAATAGGACTTTGTGAAGAAATCATAAAAAGAACAATACAACTCATTTATTTAGTACTTAATATATAATATATAAAACATTGCTTCGTCTTTGGAATATATCCTCCCTTAGAGAACATTTGCAACTGTTTCATCAGCATGCTTTTATATTACTTGAAAAAATTTTCATTTTATCCCCAAAATACTGAAATATACTGAGAGTGGTCAGGTTTCAATGATTACATTCTACAGAAAATACAGAAATTATATTGTTTCCACCATGGTACTTCATTTTCCCAGATCGAGTGGGGTCCATACTACTTTTCATATTTCAAACTTTCTTCATTATGGAAATATAAAGAACTATAACTAAGACAGTTCTCTATTCTTGGTTTTTTTTATATGGAATATTTCCAAGCCTTGTATTAGAATTTCAGAAAACAAAGGAGGACTCCATTTTAATCTTGTGCCAGATATGCTTTGTCATTTCTTTTAGACTCTCAGTGTTTGATTCCTTGTCACCAAAAGCACAAACATGTGGCCTTGGGCATATACCTACTTGGCATGATTTTTGATTTACAGTAATGATTTTCAGGGTTGTCTACTTTTTCAATTACAGGTTCAAAGTTATGCTGGTGAACATGTGTCCTGTCTCACTATATTGATTTAATCTCTCTCCTCTCTAGTTCATTGAGCTCATTCATCGGTTGTCATTCATAAGAATCAGCATATTGGCAAATTCTATATTCACTATATACAATTTCTCTCTATAGTTGGACCCTTCAGGGATGGCTTCTCTATTATGTTCTTAATGATTCATTCTATATTTGTAAGACTTTAATATGGCATTGTAAAGATAGTACTGAATGCTCCCATAATCCACTTTTTAAGAAAATATTGATATACTTCTACTTTTTCTTAACTTTACAAGACACACATGAATTTTAAGATTTAGTTCAACATCAAGCAAAGGTCCTTCTGCCTTTGTCCACTCAATTCAGCATTTTCAAAGTGCATGTTTTATACTCTCACAATTTTTTTCTCAATCTTTATTTAACAGCAGAAAACAATAAAATTAAGAGATTAAATCACTTCAATGTTTTACAGAAGATTGGAATATTATAAACAGCTAAAGCATTACACAACTTTTTTTTGGGGGGAGGGTGTTATATTCTTGTCCATTTTTCCCCCAAAATCACAGATACTGATTTCTATTTAGCTTTTATTCATTTCTTACCCCTCAGATGATATGGGTAACATTCCAACTGAAACTGAAACATTTGAATAAGAAATAGCTTTAGAAAATCTGTTGCCTTTTCCCTTGCTTCTCCTTACCTCTCTACACTTTTGCCCTTCTTGCCTTTTGGAAATGTTCTGTTTAAATTTGTGACACAGAACAATTCAAATATTGGTAGAAATCATTTTTGATCACACACCAAAGAAAAGAAGAAGGAAGAAAACACCTCAAAATACAGGAAAATCTTCTCCCCAAAATACTATTACAATAGGAATGGCTATGAAAGAAAAAAAAATTCCTAAGGTCTCTTCAGTGATTGTTATCATAAGCAATGCTCAATGTAATCAATTTCTGGGAAATATGTAAATTTCAACCCCTTCTCTATGTCTCTATGCATAAGATTTAATTTAGAACAACAGCAATAACATACTGTTACCAACATTTAATTTGTCTGAAATGATCTTGGTGAGCCAAAAGAAACATCATTCAAAATATTCTAGTGTTATGTTATTACACAGACACATACTGGCATAAGACTACCTAGCATGGTATGGCCATTTCAGAGAAGGTGCTGTACTCTACTAGCAAAGGAAAATTGAATTAACTCAGAAGAAATGCAAGATGTGCAGATAAAGAATCCAACCAAAATGTATATGTTCTGTGTGTATATATATATATATATATATATGGGTGGGTACTATATGTGGGTCTATATATGTATATATATATACATGTGCATACCATATATGTATGTATGTGATTAGATATGATTATTTTTTATGTCGATTATTTTTCTTTCAACTTGACTTGACACAAAAAATGATTATATTTTAACAGATGGGGGAAACCATTATTGAGATATGAATCATCTCTTAACTAACTGATGATGCAGTAAAATATGAGCTGTAGTGAAAAAGATAGAGGACAGAATTGTCATAATCTAAATTAAAACTTCAACTATTTAAACTATAATGAATAATGAGTGATAGTTAATAAAAGTGACATTGACATTGATTATAATAAATATGTATAAAATTTTAAGTGTAAACCAATCACCATTAAAATGGAAACCAAATACCATTGTCAGCAAATATTGAACTTACTTGCCAGTTAGAAATATATAGTAGTAAAAGGTAGTGTCTTTGCATAAGTTATTTGTATTTGACTACACAAAATATTACTCCATAAAGCACAGAGATCTAGTGGAAACTAAAACCACTTTAAAGGATGATGGCAAGTTATTGATAAAAGGTGAAGTCAACCAATGAAAGGAAAATGGAAAAGATCAGTTTGACGATTTCACTAAATATTTGTTAAACTGTTTAGACCATCAAGGATTGTAGAATTGATTTGCTTGGACTCTGGCATCACAGTCCTAAGTGGATTTATAGGAAAGTAGTAATGGTATTAAAAAGAACAAAGATACAAAAATGACTAGATTGAAACAAGTGCATGCAAGATACCATTTTTCATTTTTTTTGGGGACATTTTGGTTGCTTGACAAAGCAGGGAAATGCATTTGTATGAAGAATACTACTGAACTGAACTTGAAAAGAAACAACCACTTAATTAAAATGTTCTAGGAGAGATGCCAAATATCCTGATGACTTGAGAGAAAACTATCCTCAGATAAATGTTTTAGAAGAACTATTTGAAGACAGAACAATGAGTTAAAGATGGCTATAAATCATTGTGGGAAAGCAGAATTTCCTGGATTCCTTCAAGATTTCAAATTCTTAACCTGGGGACTGTTGTGGTCCCCATTCCTTTTCTCCAAAAGAAGTTTAAGTGCCTTTCCCCTTGGGATTAATTTTTGTTTACTTTTTTGCAAAGTGTGTATACCCAGTTATCTGTTGGTGTCTAACCTATTAAAATGTGAACTCTATGTAGGCAGAGATTATGTTTTTGCTTTTTATGTATCCCTAGCATCTCTCATAGTATCTGGAACATACTAAGCTCTTCAGTTTGTCTTACATATGAACATTTCTGAATTTGGTGGCTATAACTGAGAATTTATAAATAAAATTAACTGCTTGGGAACTATTTATAAGTTTATAGGGATTGCTTGTGTCATTATTTCAAATAAAAATAAATATTTTTGAATTTTGCAGTACAGAGATGAGAAAGTATAATTTGAAATATCAATATCTATAGGAAGAATATGAAACATTAATATGCTGAAGTATTGACATCTAGAAACATCTATAACTTGAATGACTGAAAATCTCTCAATGGCACCTACTTTGCCCTTTATTACCCTCTATAATTTAAGAGGGACAAGCATAGGAGGAAAGGCAGACTTTGCTTTTGGTTTGATTGGTGTGACTTTGTTGAAAGCTTAGTTGAGAAAAAAGAATCCCTAATTAAATAAAGAATAGACTGGGAAAAAAGTTACATGACCCTATTTTTATCTATAATATGAGAGAGAAATTCCTGAGAGCACCAAGGATGTTATCTGGTTTAGGGGTACTTCTCATGACAATGATTTAATATCGTGCCCATTCAAAAATGGCTGTGCACTAAAAGGTTTAGAAGGCAGTTATTCATGAGTTGCTATGGCAAAAAGTCATCCTCTTTCCTCATGGGCTTTCTGCATTGAGGCACATAGTTCTTCAAATACATGAATTTCATCACTAGGCCTGCACTCAAAGTCTCTCTATTTAGGCAGGACCTATAAGAGCTTTTCCTCTAAATATAAAACTCAATTCTTTTTTTTCCCTTGAAGAGGAATTAAAGTAGAGTTTGTTACATAGTGCTTTTCAAAATGCATTTGTATATATTGTCACTGTGGAATATCACCATAACCCAATAGGTAATTATAACATCTATTATTATTGCCAGCATACAGGTGAGACAATTGATGCTCAAATAATTAAGTATCTTACTACAGTTGCATAGTTACCCAGGACCAATGCCAGTATTTCAATCAAGGAGTCTTTGACTCCAAGTATATACCATGTTACTATATTTTGCTGACTAATATAGTATCATGTAAAATACATTGAGTTATTTTTTTTTTTTTGGTAAATGAAATTCAAAGGCTTGTGGAGTTGAAAGGGACCTTTGAGGCTATCTTGTTCAATATCCTCATTTTATTGATTAGGAAACAGAGACCTACAGAATTAAACTACTTTAACTGTGCCAAGGTCACACAGGTACTAAGTGGCAGAATCAGGATTTGAATTCAGATTTTGTAACTGAAAGTGCAGCACTCTATATGCACTATTTACAGAGTATCCCCTTAAAAATTAGAAAGAGAACTTGTCTTCTTTAAAAGTTTAATGTATAAAGATAATATGATGAAATATTTTCAATATTTGATGTCACTTTTGCCACAGTATAAAAAAACAAAACAAAAACAAACATTTTGAAAAGTGGGAGAAAAGTGAATGACTAGAGGTATTCTCCTTAACTTACTGGCTTCAGGTAAAACTGGCTTATCAGCAAAATTGTGAAGAAAAGTTTTCTTTTAGAGCCTGAAACCTCTCCCTTTTTTTGCCCTTGTTCTTCCTATCGTGGCATTCATCCTTCTCCTCCTTCAGGGACTCAGTTTATCCTTATCAATACTTGCCCTCAAGAAAGGAAATGAAAATAATTCAGGCTGAAGCGTTAATAACTGGTAACAGCTAAAAGTATATCTCCCCACAGAGGAATTTATATTTTAACTAGAGGACATGATATTAAACCCAAGGAATGAGTTGGGAGATTCAGATACTAGTTAATGGTCTTGGGAGGTTTTTTTGAAGGGAGAACCTGTTTTAAACATAACTGAAATCCTGCTATATGAAAAATTATCTAAACCACCCACATGATTCCAAATCTTACCTCAGGTTTTTGTTATTTTAACTAGACTTTGACTCTCCAGTCATCTATGAACTTGAATTTCAAGAATAAAGGTTATTTTAGTTCTTACTAAGACAACTCAGTACTCTTCCATGGTTATGTTTATGAAAAATAATACATGACATAGAAAAGTAGGCCAGCCTTGTGAAGCTTTTGTAATAGGAGTTCATAGGAAACTGAGCCCATTGAAGTTTCCTTTTTAAAGCACATTAAGGGAAGTATTCCCATCACTCCCACATGGCATGTCCTTTTACTTAAAACAAACATAAGCATATTTCTTATTTTATATACATATATTAAAAATGAGTGTATGGGGATAGATTCTTTGATTATTCTGAGTAGTCCAACATTTGTGATTTTGGTGAAATCCACAGGGCATGGGAAGAAAGAATCATGTGATGTTAAGGGGATCCTAGCTATCCCAAGGTTTATTTTCCCTTCTTTTACTTGTCTCACCAAGAGATTCTAAGAAATAGAATCAATACAAAACTGTACATAAAACCACTATCTCCAGAGATTCCTGCTAAAGCTTTAATGGCTTTGTAAGTATTGAGATGACATATACAATTAGGGAATTACAATGAATTATGCCCTACTTGTGTGTAATTCTTTCACCTTAAAATTTCTTGAATCTTGTGCTTCCCTCTCACTGCTCTCCCTTCTCCCTTCTGCCTTTGCTTTTTTGACTCTCCTCCCTGCCCCCAATATAACATAGTTCCTAAAAGATTGACTTTCAACCTTGATTCTCACAGAGCAACAAAATGGTTATATACTAAAAATCAGTATGGTATCTGACTTCAGGAATATCATTTTCATCATGATATTGTATAGTCTATGGTACATATGGTGGAAAAGATAAATGAATCCTTGTGGACCATTTCAGTTTCTGGTCACTGCTCTATCATATACTATCCCCAGGGCTCATGTGCCTCCTTTATTCCATTTCTGGCAGCCTTTTGTAAATTGGAGAGTTCCTATTCTCATCCACTCATTCCTTTACTGTCATAACAATCCCATTTTGTATTGGAAATTGGTCTTCTCTGAGGCTTAAATATTGTTTTATACTCTTTATGGTTTCTATATTCCAAATGAAAACCAAGATTTACGATGCCCTAGAGGGACCACTTGGTTTCAGTCCTTCAAAGAAAAATGTTACATTAAAGACAGTGTTGGTAACCCTGCAGTGTATCAGAAATTTATTATGAAATATAAACTGTGCTAGAAGAAGAGAGATAACGGCACACATGGCTCCAGAGCTGACAGAGTTTAATTATTTTATGTTTTAATGTGAGGTTATGAATATTTACAACATTTCTGAAATTACTGGGTTTATTTTTTCCTCTCTATAAGGCAATTTTCTACATTGAAGTGACTCTAGACAAAATGAACTCTCCCCCTCATGTCAGTTTCTCCAAGTGTTCTCTGTATATCACAACACAGAAAGTTGTTAAACAACCTCAAGGGTATTCATCTGCTGTCTTGTGGAAGTGGAATTTGTCTTTTAGAATGAATGTGAAACCTTAATAAATTCCAAAGAATGTTATATACTTTTTCGTACTACGGAAGCAAAAGCAACCATCATCTTCAATGTTTATTTTCACAGAATTATTTTTGTGATTTATTTCTGATCCCTAAGAGAGTAGCTCATAGAGCAGAACCTACATAGAGATTATGTGCAAAAAGGCAGAGAAAGGAAGAATATCATCATTTTAGGCAAGCAATTGTTTCCAAAATTTACGTTCACTTAAAAAAATTGTTTTATTCTTGTAGTGTAGTTTAGTGACTAAAAAACCAAACCTGAGATAAGAAGAAATGGGTTTGAGCACTGCTTCTGACAGTATAACTGTGTGACACTAAGAAAGTCACTTAACTTTTCAGTAACCAAGGAAACTTTCTAAGAATTTAAATTGTAAATTGTATCACAATTCTTAGTATGCTTTGATTGAAGAGGTTTACTCAAGAGAAGTTCCTTACAACAATGAATGTTAGATCACAACCAAGCAAGGTTAGCCAGAAAACAAACAATTGATTTTCCCCCAAGGTCTAATCCAGCCTTAGTCAAAATTGTTAAATAATTAAAATTTATATTTCAGCAACCTCTCTGTCTGCAGTATCTGTTTCCTCTGTTCTTCTTTATCCTTGTTGCCTATTTCTCTACAAACACATTTCTTTTTGCACCTTTTAATTTTGCAAAAATTCAAAGAATTCTTAAATTATCATTTTGCTTAAAAACAATCTGAAAGCATTAGCTCATTGTAATGTCTTTGTGCTGTAATAAGAGTTCTTGAGTACCAACAAACCTTTACGATCCAAAAGGAACAAATCTATAATGGTGAAATATCAGGCAATAGTATTAACAGTAACAAGAATGATAGAATACAGGGATTATGATATTGGAAGGGATTTTAAAGGTCACCTACTTCAGTTTGTTGTTGTTGTTTTTCCATTTTACTCTTAAGGAAATTGAAGCATAAGAAGTTAATTGACTTGCCCAGGAATAGATTGGTATTAAGTGCTGGAATTCAAACCTAGATTATCTGCCTCTAAAACCAACATTGTTTTTATTACACCAAACTGCCTCTCAATACATTTATTAACAAAGACAGGACATAGTTAGAGCTTCTTGGAATGTGATATACTGCTAACAGTCTGTTATACAGTCACCCATAACCTTCCTTCCTCACTCCTCATTCGCCACTAACCCTTTCCTCCTTCAAATAGATTGAGAAAGGAAAAAAAAATTAAGTAATAACTCTTCTTACTAATTATGTGAATAAAGCAAGTTATTTAATTTCTCTAATTTACTATTCAGAAATTGGGTATAGTGATATAGAAATTAATAGTATCCCATCTCATGGGTTTCTTGGTTAAGAAGAGTGTTTTATAAATCATGAACTACTATATAAGTGAAGTATTATATAAAAGCTATTTTTTTTTCTTTGTGGGATGCATACATTGGTTTTATTAATAAGAATATCTTGTTTGGAGAAGCCATTTTAACATCATAACCTATTAAAATAATATTGCATGGTGGACTACACAGTATAGATAATAAGAAAGGGAAATAGGATAAAAATGGTAAGATTTTTGGTTCAATACAAAAATAAAAAAATTGTAAAAAGCTTAGTGTCTCATGGAAAATTGAACTCACATGCACACACACACACACACACACATACACACATACTCACACACACACTTCCTCCTCCAGATTTGTCCATTTCTGTTTACCAACTATTATCTTTCCAGTTATCCCTATTAATAATTCTGAGTCAATCTCAATCCTTTTATCTAACCGAAATATATGTCATCAAATGGCTAAATTTTGTTGATTTTATCTCTTTAACATCTCTGAAATCCTCTTAATTCATATGAACTCTATTCTAGTTCAGGTCCTGACTACTTCTCACCAGGATTATTACAAAATTTTCTTAATTAGCAGATACCTCTGTCTCACATTTCTTTCCCCAAGAATCCATCCTCCACACACTTGCCAAATGGATATTCATAGTATTCTATCCTGATCATGCCATTCTTTATCTTCAAATATTTCACTGACACCTTATTGCTTATAGATTAAAATATGTCAGAATCTAAACTACTCAGCCTGACACAATCTTTTAATTGTCAAATCTAATGTTTTTTTCTTATTCTTCATCTTCATTTATCTCTATCTTTAACACTGTTGAGTAGCTTGAGCTTCTGACTATTCCTTTCTCTCTTGAGTGTTAGTATTATTATTGATTTGTCATCTATCTATCTCCACATTATATGTACTAATATTTGGGTTACACAAAAACATAATTTTTAAAATTTTTATTTCTCCCAAACTAGAAATGGTAATGGACCTAAATACCAATGATAATGATAGTATAACAATAATAATAATAATAATAAAACAACCACAGCAATAACAATAACTAGAATATACAAAGGGTTCTTAAACTTGTTTTTGTAATCAATATATTTAGTCACTAAAGAGGCCTACGAACCCCTTATCAAAATATTTAAATGTGTAATATAAAATACATAAGATAATGAAGGAAGCAAATCATACTGAAATACATATATAAAAATTAACATAAGTTTATGCCATTATATTATTATTCCTTATAGAAGAAGAAACTGAAGCTAGACAAAGTTAAAAGCCATGAATAGTACAGTAAGTTTCTGAGGAAGCCTAGGATCCTAATTCTTCTGATGAAAAATTCAGACCCTGGATGTGGATGGCATTTTCCATCTCAAGTCTAATGGAATTATTCTCAATCATTATTGAGGAGTCAAATCCATTACAGTAAATCATAATTTTATTGTGTATAATTTTCTCCTGGTTCTGCTAACTTCACTTAGCATCAATACATGTAAGTCTTTCCTAGCTTTTCCAAAATCATTTTGCTCATCATTTCTTATAGAATAATAATATTCCATTATATTCATATACCACACTTCTTCATCCGTTCCCTAATTGATGGGCATCCACTCAATTTCCAGTTCCTTATCATTACAAAAAGGAATGGTATGAACTTCCTTGCACATGTGTGTTCTTTTCCCTTCCCTATGATCTCTTTGGGATATAGACCCAGTAGTGACAAGTGATATGCATAGTTTAATAGCCCCTTGAGCATAGTTCCAAATTGCTCTCCAGAATGACTGGATTGTTTCAGATCTCTACCAATAATTTATTAGTGTTCCAGTTTTCCCACATCTTCCAATATTCATCATCATTTTTTTTCCTGTCATCTCAGCCAATCTGAGTGGTGTGAAGTGGTATTTTTCATTAATTCCCTATATTCTAAAAGGGCTCTTACTAGAAATAACATTAAAGCAAAGCAAGACTTACTCAAGGACTTAAATATATGGAAAATATATGTTTATTGAGAAAAATAGAACACTTTCTGTTTTGATTCTGGACCAACATTATCTAATATAGTATCTTGTACAAAGGACACCTTGGAAGACAGCTAAATGGTAAAGAGCATAGAGCACAGGACTTGGAGTCAGGAAGACCCAAGTTTCTAGCCTGATGTGGATGCATTAGCTTTGTGGCCCTAGACAAAACACTTAACCTTATTCTGACTCAGTTTCCTCACCTTAATAGTAGAAGCACTTAACCTCACAGGGCTCTGTGAGGACTAAATGAGAAAACATAAATAAAGTACTTTGAAACCTTAAATATCTATACAAATACTGCTTGCTCTTTCATGGTATGAATTTTAAATAACATTAATAACTAATTCTATAATAGAATACTAAAATGAAATAATAGTCTCCTCCTTCCCCTACCATATAACATATAGATATAATTTCCATCACACACAAACACACACACACACACACACACACACACACACACACACACACCAAGAATCATGTGCAAAAGAATACAGAAAAAAAGTTCATTTGTTATCAACTATTTTCCAGTGTGATTAGAACAAAGGTTGTCATCCAGGTATTTTTTTTCCTCACATTTCCAATATTTATAAATAACTTTTAATTTTTTTAAATTGAATTTATTCTTTTATTAGTTCAAGGACCTCCAGATGAAGTAACTATTTTCCAGCAACAGTTTTTTAACTTAAAAACTTATTCCCTCTAGAAAATTCTAGACTCCAGGCCTACAGTCCTGAGAGGTTAAATGATTTCTAAGAGGCTACACAGCCAATACTGTCAGAGTCAGGAAAAATTTGGAACAAAGTCCTTCTGACTTCTCCACTGTTCCTCTATTCATTATAACAAGAAATTCATATGATAATTTATTTTAAAAGAAACATGAAATATAACATTAACATTCAAGAACTGATAAATGTATTTTTATGTGACCTAAGCAAGTAATTTTTTAAGGAGACCATTTTCTACTTCTCCCTCCCCTCCACTCCCATTCATTAGTTCAGGAGTGTTCTTTTTGTTTTGTTTTGTTTTTCTTCAGCAACTGATTTTTTTTAAAATTAAAGCTTTTTAATTTTCAAAAGATATGCATGAATAATTTTTCAATATTAACTCTTGCAAAATCCTGTGTACCAATTTTTGCCCCTTCTCCCTATCCCCACCCCTAGAGAGCAAATAATCCAATACATGTTAAATATGGTAAAATATATAAGTCCAATATATGCATACATATCTATACAATTAACTTGTACAAGAAAAATCAAATCAAAAAGGGAAAAATGAGGAAGAAAATAAAATTCAAACAAACTACAAGAAGAAGAGTGAGAATGCAATGTTGTGATCTATACTCAGTCTCCATAGGTCTTTGGAACTGTTCTGAATCATCTCATTGTTGGAAAGAGCCATGTCCATCAGAATTGATCATCGTATAATCTTGCTGTTGCTATGTATGATGATCTTCTGGTTCTGCTCACTTCACTATGCATCAGTTTATATAGGCCTCTCTAGGCCTCTCTGAAATCATCCTAATGAATCATTTCTTATAGAACAATAATATTCCATAACCTTCATATACCATAACTTATTCAAGCATTCTCAAACTGATGGGTATCCACTCAGTTTCCAGTTCCTTGCCACTACAAAAAGGGCCGCCACAAACACTTTTGCACATGAGGGTTCCTTTCCCTCCTTTAAGATCTCTTTGGGATATAAGCCCAATAGAAACACTGCTGGGTCAAAGGGTATGCACAGTTTGATTGCCCTTTGGGCATAGTACCAAATTGCTCTTCGGAATGGTTGGATCAGTTCACAACTCCATCAACATTGTATTAGTTTCCCAGTTTTCCCAACCTTCGTCATTGTCCTTTCCTGCCATCTTAGCCAATCTGGAAGGTGTGTGTCATGGCACCTCAGAATTGTTTTAATTTGCATTTCTCTGATCAATAGTGATTTAAAGTACCTTTTCATATGATTAATAGTGTTTTTAATTTCTTCATCTGAAAATTGTTCATATCCTTTGACCAATTATCAATTGGAGGATGACTTGAATTCTTATAAATTTGAGTCAATTCTCTATATATTTTAGAAATGAGGCCTTTATCGGAACTTTCAAATGTAAAAAGTATTTTCCCAGTTTATTGCTTTCCTTTTAATCTTGTCTGTACTAGTTGTGTTTGTACAAACCCCTTTTAACTTAATAAAATAAAAACTATCTATTTTTTGTTCAATAATGATTTCCAGTTCTTCTATGACCACAAATTCATTCCTTCTCCACAGATCAGATAGGTAAACTATATTTTGTTCTTCTAATTTGTTTATAATATCACTTTGTATGTCTAGATCATGAACCCATTTTGACCTTATCTTGGTATAGAGTGTTAGATGTGGGTCAATGCCTAGTTTCTGCCATATTAGTTTCCAATTTTCTCAGCAGTTTTTGTAAAATATTGAGTTTTTATCCCCAAAGCTGGGAGTAATGTTCTTTCCACACAAAATGAAGTCAGAAAGTATCTACTCCTTTGATGTGACTTCTTGGTGACTGGAGTATTCCTAGGAATGCTGTTATATTTAAATGTTTTACATGCTATAACATATTTTTAAAAATGGTGTTGTTTTTATAACGAAGAAAAAGATCAATGTCATATGCATGGTGTATACAACACATCCCATTATAAAAGTGTTAATAAACATTATAGACTATGAAGAAAAAAGAATAGGTGAATAATATGGTTTACCAAGCAGAAATGGAAATTGATATATTGAAAAATTATACACATACACACACAATACACTTGGACATGCACATTTTTGTGTTTGTGTGTTTGTCATACTTTCCTGATGGATGGTAACACCTTTCTATTCTTATAGATTATAATCCTCAATAAAAGAATTTTACCAATGGAGTACTTTATACTGGAACTATTTATCTCTTAAGCATGGCTCTCAATGATGAAAGATTGAACTTAACATGTGCAGCCTGATTAAAAATGTAATGAGTTGGTCCTTGGCTAATTATACATATTTCAAGGATAAGCTTCATAAATTGTTTGGTTTCCTGTTTTGTTTTGGTTTTGGTTTGTAACCATGGGGTTACAGTTTTAGTTTGGCTCTTCTATTATCATCTTTAAAATGGGCTCAAAGCTTTCAGGAAATTTATAGTTTTTCTATGAAATCTGTTGTTTTATACATTTTTAGGTTTCTTAATCAGTATCAATTGCTCAAGGCCTGGTTTCTAACATCTTTCTTTAAACTTAGAAGGACACAACAAAAACTTTTCTGGAGTTTTAGAGAAAATACTTATTTTTTTTTCTTTCCCATCAACTCTTCTCTCCAATTACCTATACACTTCCCAGAATTCCTTAAGTTTATTCTTCCTGGTTGGAAACATCAGTTACTATGCCAGGTACAATCATGACTTGTTTATAGCTGAGAAAAACAAAACAACAAAAAAACAAAACTATGCAAAAATCCATTCTTGTTGTTGGACAAAGCAAGATAAGTAAGAATCCTGGAACAAAAGAGAAAGAAAAGAGAAAAAAAGGAAAGGGAATAAAAGGACAGTGAAGTTTGGGGCAGGCAAAGGCAGGTAGCGGTCAAAGAAGGCAGGAAGGGAAGAGAGGGGAAATGAAGGAAAAGAATAAAAATCCTTGGTACAATGGAGAAGTTTTGTGTGTGTGTGTGTGTGTGTGTGTGTAACAATGATGTAAATAACTGTTGACCATTATCAGCATTACTATATCCATATGCTTCTCACTTGCTTTTTTTGTTTAAACTTCAGTGACTGGATTGTGTGGTCATACTGGATTAAGACACCTCAAAAATTCACGTTAGAATAATTCCAATTATTATCAGGGAGTTTGTGACTTCCTTCCATCCATCCCCCATATAAACCTAGAGAGCAATTGAGCAATTGGATTGGATGGGGCTAATGCAGTTCCTCTTCCTGTGAACTATTGATATTAAAAAAAAAGGAGATTAGGAAGTAGTAGTAAGCATTTTTGGCCATTTTTTCCATTTTTCCTATTTGCAAATATTAATTTTTTAAAAACATCTATCTCTTTGTATCCTTGCCTTTTCTCAGATTCTCAATTAAATAAGATAACTTCAAGAGAACAATTTTGTTGCTTATTAACAAAGAAACTTCATTTTCCCCCTAGCACATAGCACAATAGCCTAGAACATAGTGGGCAGTTAAAAATGTTTATTGATTGATTAGGAAATTTGTAAATTTAAAAAAAATTGCACTTTGAATCTAAGGGAGGGGAAATATTGAGTAGTGCCTTTTATTTGAATTTTGAAATCTTTGTCCTCTACTTTCTTGAATTTTATTAAACAATTCACCTGGGGCATCATACTTGAATTAGATTGTATTGGCAATGCAATGAAATTATAAATCATAATGTTATTTTCATGATTGTGTGATCAGATTTGTCTTTTTTTTATTCTTCCTTGCCTTTGTATCTAGTTAAATATTCAAATTGAAGAATTATTTTTTATTTATGCAAGCTTATTCATTTCACTTACATCTTCTATGTATAGTACTTTGAATTTCAAATCATGAGTCACCCCCATGTTGCCATTTGTCTGTTCTTAGAAGATAATATTATAATACCTTAGTACCCCTCATGCCTCAATTCAGCCTTAAAAGCAGTTGCAGGAAGATTTCTTTTGCCATGTAGGAAAGAGAGTATTTCTTTTATTTTACTAAGTTGTACCTTATTACTTGGTATACTCTCTAGATAATAATAAATTTTATAATGGGTTTTAGATTTCAAATGAACTATTCTGCTATCTAGATGAGCTACTAAATCAATAATGGATGATACACAAATCAGATATAATAGCTCAAATGCCATTTTACCTCCAGGTGCCACATACAATAATTACTGTAATTTGTATTAGAAAGAATAACAAAATACTATAATCCCAACAATAAATTTGCATGTATATTTGAAAACATATGCATAAATACACAAATCTACAGACCTGCAAGAGCAGATAAGGCAAGTTTTTTGTTTGTTTTCTTTTGTGTTATTTTCATTTTATATGGAGGGCTCTCTTCTTTGAAAAACTGCTTAATTAAGATATCACAATTCAGGCAGTACATTTGCCTTCTCCATGAACCTTCTTCTTTCATAAATCATATTCAAATGGATTCTGATACTAAAACAATGCATGGCAATAGAGTAATAGATGCTGGGATTCCGAAAGCAGTGTGCTTTTTCTCTATTTGGTTTTAGGATTCTCTGTAACTGTCAATTTTCCCCTTTTTATTTATTTTTTTAAAAAAATGGTAGAGAAGAGGTAATCAAAGTATACAGTAAGCCTTGAAATTCTAAACAGCTATGCTAACATGAAAATACAAATCCAGAGTTTTCAATTTTCATACATGAGAAAACTTAAAAACAAAAACAAAATAAAACTGAATTACAAGTAAGCATACAACATACAGAGTACAATTAAGCTCTTAAGTCTCCAAACTTTAGGATACTTGTCAAGCAGTCAACTTTGAAAGATTATCAGATAAATACATACATTTTAAAACAAACAGCTGCTACCATAAATATGTCCGAGCTTTAACAAGCTTGGACGCATGTCTGACTTTAAAGGTCTCTCTTACTTGGAGAGTTAACTGACCTTCCTACTAGGAGATTTCTTGTGGAATGCAAAAATCTATGCCCTGACAAGATGATACTTAGTAGGGGTCCTGTGGGGTATGTTGAAATATGTTATTATCAGTTCTCTTGTCATTTCCCTTTTTCAGATGCGATCAAGTGAAAGTGAATCTTGAAGGGATATTCACTATGGCTGCTTAAAGGATAAATTTGAGCCCAAATATGAGTTCACTGCAAAATTCTTTTAGCCTTTTTTTTTCTTGTAGGCTTATTTGGTCTGTTTAACTAGTTTTCAAACGTCAGGGGGCTTGTTCTGTTACTGTTTCTTTCAATTTAGGTATAAAAGACCAAGAATTTAATGAGAAGTATGAGGAGTGAAATGAAAGCTCTTTCATGTTATTTCCCACGGGCACACTTCTTTAATTTGAGAACAATCAGATAGATTTATTGTCTTGCTCTAGAGCTTTTATGAAAACCTGAATTTCTGAAGGTTGTGGTCTTTAAAAGGTTAACATATAGGAATGTGAGGAAAGAGAACAATTCAAAATGATGTTATCTCTAAAATATAGATCCTCAGGCTGATATGGGTTACATGTACAACCATTAAAGTTATAAATTTCCTCAAAGTCAGTTGGATGAGTTCTCAAGGATGGGGCAAACCACTGATACTTATTACTGCTACCTGGAAATTTTTGATTTGGGAGAACGGGATGAGATTGTGGTGTGGGAAGTTCAAGTTACACTACTGACCACTGAAGTGCCTAATTTTCCAATGGGGAAAGTCAGTGCTCTTTACTATGTGATCTGGCATTTTTCATTTATCTAGATATTTGATTCATCAGAAATAGCAACAGGTCAATAAGTCATAAAATAACCGATTTGTTGTCTGTCTTCTTGATGAATTTGCTATTTATATGAAAATGAGGTGGGTAAAAAGTTGACCAGAAAGATGGATATGCATATTTTTGTCTTCCCAAATATTTGTGGGATCAAAGGCAAGTCATGGAGCCCACTTCATTTCATTATTCCCCATGTAAAGTGAGAGTGGCCAATCCTAATGTCCTGTCAAACTGAAATGTAATAAAAATACAGTTCTCACTGCCTACCTAAGCCATTGCCATCACCACTCTCATTTTTATCACACTTTAATGAAGAGATGAAGCATTATTAAGTTTCTAATATGTGCAAAACAATGTGCTGAATGTCAGGGTTAGTCTATTCTCAGGGAGTTAACATTATGATGGAGGAGACAACATAGATGAAAAGATTCCATGATTCTTAAGGTAAAAAGGTGATATAAATAATAATGCCACTTTTAAAATGCCATTTCCACTGATAAAAATAAATTAGTTTAAATTATATAACTTAAAGTTACTATAATTAATACATCAATAACCTTATAAGGAAATCAATTAACATTCTGATTAAGTATAAATTTTAAGATAACCTCTAATTGAGAATAACTTTGCTTCATTTGTCCAAACTTCTCCTTAGGTTGTGCCAGGAATTTGTTTGGAAATTAACTATTCCTACATATTAAATTTACATGTATCATGTAATATATGAATGCTTATATGTGCATATATTTATATATGTGTGCATATGTATGTGGTTATGTATGTATATCAAATATATACACACATATGTATGTATTCTTTTTTTTGTTTTAGAATGGTGACATAAGGAACTCATGATGAAGGAATTTGCTCTATTAATGAAGAACAGCAATGATGTAAATAAAAAAAAATAGCAAAACAAAACATATCACCATTGAAAATGAATGCTGTGAACTGATTTCTAAAAAAAGTTTTGACTCTAGTAAAAAGGTAGCCAAAACTACTCCCTGCTTCTTTGTGAGAAGGGAAAAAGCCATGATATGGAACATGTTGAATTGAATTTCAGATATTTTATGTGTTAATCAGTTTTAATTATTTTTTTTTCTTTTTTTTCTTCTTTTTCAAAAATCTCTATTTTATGGATGACTTTCTCAGAAGGGAGAAATTAGACAATATGAACAAATTCTCACTTATTATTTAGTTTTTTTTCAGTGCTCAACTCTAGGATTTCTTTTCCATTTCCTCCTCTAACTAATTTTATAGCTGAGGAAACTGAGTCAAACAGTATGAAGTGATGTTCATTTTAACCAGGGATATATTGGAACAAATTCTTGAAAATCATATGTTAGTATTAGCTCCTTGGAAATTGGCAAATGCTAAAAATCAAGGCTTGATTTCTTGTTTTATTGATTACTTGGACTTAAGAAAATGATTAATGAAATGTTAATAATGAAGATTAAGCTTAAAAGTGTGTGATGCTTTGGGAGATCTAGTTAAACATTTTGTGATTATAGTCCCAGAGATAATCATCATCATCATGAATGGTCATGTTCTTTCACAGCATACCATGGAATATACACACATATATGTATACATTTCAAGCTTTACACATAATTGAGGGAAGGTATTAAAACAAAATCTTCATGATCTGAACATAGTAGTGGTAATGGTTGTCAGAGGTAGCACAATATATGAAAAAGTAGAGCCATTTATAAGAATAATCAGAAGGAGAGGAATCTAATCACTCTGGATGAATCAACTTAAGAGCTATTGAATATGGGAAGGCAGAGAAGGATATCAATATCTGCCTGTAAGAGAATGTGAAGATTTCAAATGCCATATTTTCCAGTTAAAATTATGAAAGGGAAACATTCAGAAAGGAAGCACGAAATTCAATAATAAAAATTCTGCATTCCTTCAAAGAACAATAGAAAGTAAAGTATCAGAAGATTAAGGTTACAATACAATACAAGGAATAAAAAAGAAGACAAGAAAGCAAGATAGGAAGCAAGGAAGAAAGAAAGAAAGAAAAAAGAAAAAGGAAAGAAGAAAGAAAAAAGAAATAAAGAAAGATAACAGTAGCCCACTACTTTTTAACCAAATAACAAAGAACAAAATAAACAATTCAAACACCAAATAAAAATCTGTTCAAATAGGTAGAGCAGTAAATAAATCAAAAGCAAGAATCTACAAAAAAAGGATTTCATGGAAAATTGCTGGACATTTGTGCAAGTTGAATCAAGTGTGTTATGGTTGGATAAAACATTTTGTTAATAGTCAAGATAGTATTAGCAAAGAAAGTGTTTTAACTGGTTTCTCTCATATGAAGCCTGATCACATCATTCTTACAGAAGACATCAGATATCTATTAGCAAAGGTTAAAATATCAGTAAATATTGAAATAAATAAATATTTTTATTTCTAATAAATAATACATAATTATAAAGTCATGCATTATAATTATGTATTATATAGTATATAAATTATATCATGTATTAATTAAGTATTTATAATTATAATTATATAATTATATATAATTATTATTATAATATAATTATAATAATTACAAATTATAATATATATAATATCATATATAACATATTATAATTACAAAATATCAATATATGAATCAATATAAAAATAAATTTAAATATTAGTAAAAATAAATAAATATATGTCAAGTATATGTTTATGTAATTATGCAAAGAAGTCACATAATGTATAACTACAAAAAACTCAAAAATTTCTATAAACACTTGAAAAAAATCAATATATTTTCTGAAGAAGAAAAAAAGACCATAAATATCTTCCCAGGTCAATAATGAGCAAGTTATTATCAACATGGAAATTACCATGCAAGCTGTTCAAAATATCTTAAGATATATATTGTTTTGGTTGATTATCACAAAGCAAATCATAGTTTTTCATTCATGTTTTATTTATATGTTATAAATAAATAAATTAAATCAAAATATAATGGAAAACTAGAGTATTTGATAACTATCAAAATGCTCCCTAAAACATACTAGCAATACAAGAATCCCAAAACAATCAATATAAACTTTGGCACATTTTATACAAAAAATAAATTAAGCACATTAAGGATCTATCTAGTTTTAAATCAATTATTATCTCTCCAAAAATACTGTAATACTAAATGAGTTTCAAAATAAAGAGACAATTAAGCAAACACATCTTGTTAATCACTTGAGGCACCTAGATCATATTAAGCTATATGACTGCACCCAGAACATAATTAAACATCCCCTTTTCATGGAATCTTTTTCAATATCAAAAAATCACTTGACTTTAGTATGTATAACATTTTTCAACATATACCAAGGAAAGGTAAAGACTGAATAGGTGTACCTTGAATTGAGAATTTATATTGAACATAAATGAAGGAATATTTTAAAGTATCTTTGTTTCATCCAAGCATGACACACTGAGCATAAAAAGTCAGAGAGTGTGACTGCGTATACTGAGGTTTGTTAATATCCTCAAAAAATTCAGACTATAGAAAATATAATTTGTATAACTAATACTAAAAAATACCATTTTATGTAAAACTTTGGGGATGTATAGTGGACATAGAAGTATGTTATAAAATAGCCTAGCAAAAATTCATGCAATATTAATAAAATACATGTCTTGTTACCCTAAATGAAAGAGTTCTGATATACATTGTTTGGGATATATATGATAAATAAGTAAAAAAAAATCTACATTTACAAGCTGAGCTGACATATTCATTAGGCAATAGTTAAAACTGAAAATGACAGGTGCAATAGTTTGTCAAATACAACTAAAAATCTGTACTTTAGATAATGCCTATGAAAAGCAAAAGGCCCTTCATAAATTCAGCCAATAAAAGCTCAATAAAAATAGTTGATGAAAATGGAGAGATTTTTATTATTTGTTTGTGAAAATGGAGGAATTTGTGAAAGCAATTCAATACTAGATCATTATGAACAAAAATTACAGTAGAATTACCCATAAAAATCTGACATGTAATGAACAGTAAAAAAATAGGAAAGAAAATGGTAGAAATTGCTTCATAGCCTTGCCAAATATCTAGTAAGATTTCATCTAGTGTATAGAATTATCTGTTAGTGAATTGCTATCTCTCATGGTCTTACAGATATAAAATTCTCATTTTATAAATATAAAACTTAAAATGTCTGAGAATTCAAATAATAAATTATACTAAAAGCTGTTTATTGAAACTAATCACAATCATCCAAATATAACATAGGCCATCAGAAAGCACAGTGTTTAAAAATGTCACCGTGCAAAATATAAGTAATTCTCATGATGTAGGAAATGAAAAGCCTTCAATATATATAGAAGTCTAGATGAAGCTAAGACAATCAAATGGGAACAGAATCAGGGCATATCCACCCTATAGTTCTACAATAGATTGTTTAAGTGAAATTATAGAAGATGAGTTTACATTTTAAGACATTTCAATATATTAAAAAACCTATTGTTCTATCCACTTAGATAAGAATACATACACACATACATAAATACATATACAAATGCATATACACATATACACATGCATACATATATATACACATACACCTAAATATATATATATATATTTATATATATATATATAATGTGTGTGTGTGTGCATGTTTGTGTGTGTGTGTATGTTTGTGTGTGTGTTCAGTTGTATTTGACAACTCAATTGAATATATATACAAATAGATAATAACTTATCCCAGATCTGTTTATAACTGATGTTCACTGGAAAAGAAAATGAAGAGATACTAATAATAGTAATAATAAAAAGTATTCATTGAAATAACCCTTCATCTCATGCAAAATTAACTACTTTTGTCTGGTGAAAAAAAAACATTGAGTCAATCAAAGAACTCATTAAGAACTAAATATGAATAAAACCTAGTCATATCTACTGAAATAAACAATCAAGAGCACGTTGACTATTTGCAAGAAACCCAGAATAATTTTCCATTATTTCATATTGTTACATTCTCTCAGTTTCAGCTCACTTTCCCTTGGATATTGCACGTACTTCAAAGCTAGCATCCCAAACTTTTGCAGAAAGATTATTTTTTTGTTAAGCATCAACTGTTATTGCTATACAAAGACTCAGGTAGGTGAGAGGTATTATAATGAATCTTTCAACACCTCAGTTTTCCTTAGAATCTTAAGGACAAAAATGCATATGGGGGATGTGAGAATAAGTCCAGAATTTGTACTAAAACATTGATGAGAAATGAATATCTAAAAACACAGAATCTAACAGAGTCAAGATGACAGAGTAGAGGCAGTAACTCAGCAACCCTCTCTATTACTCTCCCAAAACTTTAATACATCACTTAGAATTCTGGAATGGCAGTCAACAAAAGCTTGGTTATGAGGCATTTTTCTAGTTCAAGGCAACTTAAGGATGCCAACAGGAAGGTCTGTGACAGGATCAGCATGTGGCAGCAGAAGTGGTAGGTCTTGAAGACTACAGCTTCAGGACAGAAAAAGGGTCATACAACTAGGTACAATGAAGTAAAGGGAGCAAGCTGACATTCAGAACAAGACCCTGATGCATCATCCATAAGCAATTCTATGTCCCAATTATAAGGCCAAGAGAAATGCTAACACAACATCAAGAAGAAGAATTCTTCTTGGGTAAAGACCGGAACGCAGGCTAGGAGATAAAAAAAAAAAAAAAAAAAAAAAAAAAACTTTGACCATTTCTCAACTCAGATCATAGAACCTTGGAAGCACCAAAAATATACAGATCCCCAAATTTAACTCTGAAGAAAGTAGTGTGAAAGTAGTAGTCTGAAGCTTGGGGAAGCTTTTCTCAAACTACAAAGACCAACTTTATTGGTTTGTTTATTTGTTTATTTATTTATTTTTCTGAAGCAATTGGGGTTAAGTGACTTGCCCAGGGCCACACAGTAAAGACCAACTTTAAAATAAAAATTAAAAGTCAAGAAAAAAAGCTGGAAAAAAGGAATTGAACTTAAAAAAATTCTTGTAACAAGGAATATCAGAATGGAATAAAAAGTCAAAATAGGTATAAGTAGTGCCTCAGAAAAATGCAACTTGTATTCAAGTTCAATAAGAATTTCTGAATGAGTTGCATAGATTTGAGGAAGAGAGAAATGATAGTACAAAGGGAAGAAGAATGATATAAGAAAAATTGTTAAAAGAGAATTAAGGTTAGAAAAGAGGTTAAAAACGTTATAGAATATAAGATTTTTTTTTCTGCTTAATACTATTTTAGAATCTGGTGGCAGCTGCTCAAGCTTTTCCCAGTTTCCCTTGAAAATCACATGAAACCAACCATTCTCCAGCTCAAGATAGAATGGAAAAACTTTAAGAAAAATCAGTCTCACTAGGGTAAAGGGGTACTCAGCCCAGCTCAGAGAATGTCTGGAAAAGCAAGTGAAGGGTCTTAATCACAGCAGAGCAACAATTGAGACCTTCAGTCCTGCCTCAGTAGTGGTCCAGACCAGCAAGATAGACTCCAGCTCCAAATCAAGCAAATTGCCAGATAGGAAAAGCAGACTGTTTCCTGGAGAGAATAGGTAGGGCTACTCTCTGCTGTGAGCAAGATACGAAACAAAGAGGATCCCTAGGCAAAATGTCAGCCCAAGAAACCAGGGTGTTCTCTGGGGAGAGCAGGTAATGCTTGGTATGAGCAAGACATCAAAAACAAGAGGTCCCTTGAGCAAAGCCAAAAAGCTTGGGACAGCAGCCCCTCTATTAGGAATAGAGCTCCATTTTAAAGGAAAGAAAGAAAGGCAATGAGTAAGATAATAGAAAAGAACTTTAACCATAGAAAGCTACTATGATGACAAAGAAAACCAAAGCACCAACTCAAACGAGGACAAAATGACCACATGGGAAATCTCAAAGTGTGATATGAATTGGTCTCAAGCCAAAGAGGCTTCTTGAAAGCATTCACGAAAGATTAAAAAAAAAACTAAAGAGGTAGAAGAAAAATTAGGAAAAGAAATGAGATATGCAAGACAGACTCAACAGCTTGGAAAATGAAGAACAAAAATTAGCCAAAGAAACAATTCTTAAAAAAATACAATTGGCCAAATGAAAAAAAAAAACAAAAAAACAAAAAATCCATTGAATAGGTGCTGGCCCTGGAGTCAGGAGGACTTGAGTTCAAATTTGGCCTCTGACACAGGCCTGTGACCCTGGGCAAGCCACTTAACCCCAATTGCCTCAAGGAAAAAAAATCATTGAATAAATCAATTCCTTAGAATATACCATAAGGCAAATGCAAAAAAAAAATGAAGAAAACATCTTGAAAAGAAGAATTAACCAAATGGAAAAAGGAATACAGAAGATAAGAGGAAAACCACACATTAAATACTAGAACTGATGCAAAGTGAATTGAATAGACACAGGAGAACATTGAACACAATATCAACAATAGGTTAACAGCAATCAATTGTAAATTATTTAGTTACTTTTATTCATATAATGATTCAAAATAATTCTAATGGACCTTAAGATTAAAAGCACTCTATACCTCCAAATTATGATAAAACCCAAATGAAAATTTGAGCATAATTTTTCAACTGTTAATTTTTTTTGGATTTTTATAACATTACTAATATAGAAATATTTTTGCATGATTTTACATGAACAATTGATATCACATTTTTGTCCTCTCAATTGTGAGGAGCAGAGTGGATGGAAGGGAGAGAATCTGAATCTCATTTTTTTAAAATCTAAAATTTAAATCTAAAAATAAATAAATTTAATATATTTTTTTAATTTTTAATAATAGATTTGCATTTTCAAAATTCATGCAAATATAGTTTACAACATTCCCCCTTGCAAAATCTTGTGTTCCAAATTTTTCTTCCCTTCTGCCCATTTCTTTCTTCTAGACAGCGTCATCCAATATAGGTTAAACATGTGTAATTCTTCTAAACATATATTTAATATGCTGTACAAGCAAAATCAAATCAAAAAGGGAGAAATGAGGAAAAAAATTAAGCAAGCAATGACAAAAAATGTGAAAATACTATGTTGTGATCCACATTTAATCCTCATACTACTTTTTCTGAATGAAGATGGCTCTCTCCATCACAAAACAACATAAGTCTGTTGGAATTGGCGTGAATTACCTCATTGTTGAAAATACTGTAGTTCACAGTTGAACATATCTTCTTTCTGTGTACAATGTTCTCTTGGTTCTAGTCGTTTCTCTTAATCAGTTTGTTTAAGTCTCTCCAGGCCTTTTTAAAATCCTCCTGTTAATTGTTTCTTATAGAAAAAATAATATTCCATTACATTCTTACACCATAACTTATTCAGCCATTCCCCAGTTGATTGAACTCAGTTTCCGGGTTCTTGCCATTACAAAAAGAGGTGCTACCTTTTTGCACATGTGGGTCATTTGGCTTTTTTGATGATCTCTTCGCAATACAGATGGAGTAGAGACACTGCTGGATCAAAGGGTATGACCAGTTGGATAGTCCTTGGGGCATAGTTCCAAATTGCTCTCCAGAATGGTTAGGTCAGTTCATAGTTCCACCAACAATGTATCAGTGTCCCAGTTTTCCCACATCCCCTCCAACATTCGTCATTATCTTTTCCTCTCATTTTAGGCAGTCTGACAGATGTGTAGTAGTATTTCAGAGTTGTCTTAATTTGCACTTCTCTGATCAATAATGATTTTGTATGGTATCCCTTCCACCTCTAATTTCCTTTCCCTTATTATCAAAGAAAAATCGAATTATACCCCCCATTCTTTAAGGATACCTATAGTAGAAATATAATTCTCAAGAGTTCTTTCCTTTTTACCTTTTTATGCTTCTCTTGAGTTCTCTATTTGGAGGTCAAATTTTTTGTTCAGATCTGGTCTTTTCATTAGAAATAGGTGAAATTCTCCTGTATCCTTGAATGACCATCTTGTTCCCTGGAAGATGATGCTCATTCTAGCTGGATAGCTTATTCTTGGCTGTAATCCAAGTTCTTTTGCCTTTTGCAATATCTGATTCCAGGCCCTTCGATCCTTTAATGTGGAAGCTGACAGATCTTGTGTAATTCTAATTACAGCTCCTTGGTATTTGAACTGTTTCTTTCTAGCTGCTTGCAATATCCTTTCCTTGGTGCGATAGTCCTGATATTTGGCCACGATATTCCTTGGGGTTTTAATTTTAGGGTCTCTTTCAGGAGGTGATTGGTGAATTCTTTCAATGCCAATTTTGCCTTCTGATTCTAAAATATCAGGGCAATTCTCTTTCATGATTTCCTGGAAGATAGCCTCAAGGTTCTTTTTTTCATCATGGCTTTCAGGGAATCTGATAATCCTTAGATTGTCTCTTCTGGATCTGTTTTCCAAGTCAGTTGTTTTTCCTAGGAGATATTTCATATTTTCTTCTATTTTTTCATTTTTTTGGTTTTTGTTTGACTGATTCTTGAAGTCTTATTGAGTCATTTACTTGTATTTGTTCAATTTTAATTTTTAAAGTATTATTTCCTTCAGTTATCTTTTTTAGCTCCTTTTGTAGCTGGCCAATTGAATTTCTTGATTCAATGCATTCTTTTTCCATTTCCAATTTTATTTTTCAGTGAATTGTTGTCTTTTTCCAAATCACCAATTTTGTTTTTCAGTGAATTGGTGATGTTTTCCAATTCACCATTTTTATTTTTCAGTGAATTGGTGATTTTTTTCCAATTCACCAATTTTGTTTTTCAGTGAATTGTTCTTTTTCCAATTCACCAGTCCTGTTTTCAAGTTTTTGATATTTCTGTTGCCCTGATCTTAATTTATTTCCCCATTCTTCTTCTAGCTCTCTTTTGAGAGTCTTTATGCAATCTTCCAGGTAAGCCTTCTGAAAGGGAGACCAGCTTAAATCCACCTTTGTGGCTTCATCTGGGATTGTTTTCAGAATGTCAAGATCTGGGGGCTGCCCTACTTTCTCTCTGTAAAAGCTGTCTATGGTGAGAGCTCTCTTCTGCTTCTTACTCACAGTTTTCAGCTGAGGTATCAGTCACCAGCAGGGAGTACTACCGCAGGTTCAATTTGCCCTGGGGCAGTTTGCCGAGTTGACTTCCGGTCTGAGGCTGGTCAGGCAAGATCTGCACTAGGACCACGTTTTCAGCTGCTCTCAATCCACCCTTTACCAAAGGCAGATCTGTCAAAGCACCTGCCCGCAAGCAGAGCAAAGTGGCCCAGGCGTCTCCCAGGGGCTTCCTGGGTGCTTAAAATCCGCCTCTGTCGCAGCCGGACTTCCGCCCTGAGCGCACTGGTGTCTGATCCTGGCCAGCGGCCGATTTCCCCTGAAACTGACCTTCTCCAGAGTTTTTCAAAGTAGACATTTGATAGAAGTGCGTTGTAGTCCAAGTGTTTGGTGGCACCCTCACTCCTGAACCAGTTCGGAGGCTCAATTTGGGTCTGAGGGAAGGTCTCAGGAGCTCCCAGAGAATGCTGTCTCCAGTTAGCCATCTTGGCTCTGCCCCCCCTCTAAATAGTGATTTTGAGCACCTTTCATATGACTAGAAATAGTTTTAATTTCTTCATCTGAAAATTGTCTGTTCATATCCTTTGACCATTTATCAGTTGGAGAATGGCTTGAAATCTTATAAATTTGAGGGGGGACTTCCTTCCGGGGGTGGAGCCATGGTGGCGGAGATGAGACAGGAGTCTCTGTAACCTCCTCTAACCTCCCCTCAAACCAACAACATATGAAGCCTCTAGACTGATTCAGAAGCAAAAAAATCCACAATATCTGGAGAACAACACGATTCTAGAAGAAGATACTCTGGAAGAACCTCAAAACAGGTCTGTTTTAATTGGGCAGGGGGGTGGTCTGCTGAACCCAGACTGCAGCACAGGGAGACCGGGGCAGGGAGCTGGAGCAGGGAGCTGGAACAGGAGTGGGAGCCTTGTGCTTTTCACACACCTGGGAATCTTCTGCAGGCCTCTTGGACCAATCTGTCCTGATTGTGGGCAGGTGGTTTGGAGGGTCTGCCTTTTGAGGGGGATAGATTGTGAACCACTGAACCCCTGATGAGCATCGGACCTAGATGCCATTACACAGCACCTTAAAGCAATCAATCAAACAACAGGACTGATCAGCACCAGAAATAATTCAATCAGCGGAGCTGCCCAGCCCCTGACATAATTCAATCAGCAGAACTGCCCAGTTCCTGAAATAACTCAATCAGCAGAACTGCCCCAGGGCAAATTAAAGCAGCTGTCCCACCTTTGCCCTAAACAGACCTCACACCTTTAAAAAAAATGGATAAAAAACCAAAAAGAGCTCTCACCATAGACAACTTTTATGGAGAGAGGGAAGAACAAACCTCAAATCCTGAGGTCCCTAAAGGTAAAGCAACTCCAGAAAAAGCCCTAAATAGAGACATAAATTGGTCTCCATGTCACAAGGCTTTCTTTGAAGATTGCATAAAAAATATTAAAAGAGAGTTAGAAGAAACATGGGGAAACGAAATGAGATCACTGCAAAATAAAATAGAAAAAATGGAAAAAGAATGCAATGAACAAAAAAAATGTAATTGGTCAATTGCAAAAGGAACTAAAAACAGTAACTGAAGAAAATAAGACTTTAAAAATTAGAATCGAACAATTGGAAATGAATGACTCATCAAGACTTCAAGAATCAGTCGAACAAAAACAAAAAAATGAAAAGATAGAGAAAAACATGAAATATCTCCTAGGAAAAACAACTGACCTGGAAAATAGATCTAGGAGAGACAATCTAAGGATTCTAGGGCTTCCTGAAAGCCATGATGAAAAAAAGAACCTAGACACTATCTTCCAGGAAATCATAAAAGAAAACTGCCCTGATATTTTAGACCCAGAAGGCAAAATACTCCTTGAAATCTTATAAATTTGAGTCAATTCTCTATATATTTTAAAAATAAGGCCTTTATCAAAGTCTTTGGATGTAATTTTTCTCCTCCAGTTTTCTGCTTTTTTCTAATCTTAGGTATATTTTTAAATTTTTAATTTAATATAATCAAAATTATCCATTTTGCTTTTTATAATTTTCACTAGTTCTTCTTTGACCATAAATTCCTTCCTTTTCCATAGATCTGAAAGGAACCTTCTCCCTTTTTCTCCTAATGTACTTATACTTTCTTCCTTTATGTTTAAATCATGAACATCTCTACCTTATCTTTGTATAGGCTGTTAGTTATTGGTAAATGCATAGTTTCTACCATACTATTTTTTAAAATAAGCCTTTAGCTGCTTTTATTTCATGATACAGAACCATGTTTTGCAACACATTTTTCAAAAGCTACTCCCAAGCCAACTTTGTAATAAAGTTATTCTTTTGTTATTGTTCAATTGTTTTAGTCATGTTTAACTTTTAGTCATTCCATTTGGAGTTTTATATTTTTTATTCATTTTTAGTGGTTAATTAAAGCTTTTTTATTTAGAGAACATATGAGTGATTTTTCTACATTGACCTATGAAAATTTTTTTTGTTCCAAATTTTTCCTCTCCTTCCCCCCACTCCCACCCCTAGATGACAGGTAGTCTAATACATGTTAAATATGTTAAATTATATGATAAATCCAATATATGTATACATATCTACACAGTTATCTTACTGCACAAGAAAAATCAGATCTAGAAAGAGAAAAAAAACAACCTAAGAAGGAAAATAAAATGTAAGCAAATATTCATAGAAAGAATTAAAAGGTCCACACAGTTCCCACAGGCCTCTCTCTGCATGTATTTGACTATCTTCATCATTGAATAATAGGAACTGTTTTGAATCATCTCATTGTTGAAGAGAACCATGTCCATCAGAATTAATCATCATATAGTCTTGTTGCTGTGTATAATGATCTTCTGGTTCTCCTCATTTCACTTAGCATCAGTTCATGTAGGTCTCTCCAGGCCTCTCTGAAATCATCTTGTTGGTCATTTCTTACAGAACAATAATATTCCATAACATTCATATACCATAATTTATTCAGCCATTCTCCAATTGATGGGCATTCTTTCAGTTTCCAGTTTCCAGCCACTACAAAAAGGGCTGCCACAAACATTCTTGCACATGTGGGTCCCTTTCCCTCCTCTAAGATATCTTTGGGATATAGGCCCAGTAGAAACACTGCTGATCAAAGGGTATGCACAGTTTGATAGCTTTTTGAGCATAGCTCCAAATTGCTCTCCAGAATGGTTGGATCCGTTCACAGTTCCACCAACAATGTATTAGTGTCCCAGGTTTCCCACATCCCCTCCAACATTCATCGTTATCTTTTCCTGTTATTTTAGCCAATCTGACAGGTGTGTAGTAGTACCTCAGAGTTGTCTTAATTTGCATTTCTCTGATCAATAGTGCTTTGGAGCACCTTTTCATATGACTAGAAATAGTTTCAATTTCTTCATCTGAAAATTATCTGTTCATACCTTTTGACCATTTATCAATTGGAGAATGGCTTGAATTTTTATATATTTGAGTCAATTCTCTATATATTTTAGAAATGAGGCCTTTATCAGAACCTTTGAATGTAAAACATGTTTCCCCAGTTTATTGCTTCCCTTCTAATCTTGTCTGCATTAGTTTTGTTTGTACAAAAACTTTTTAACTTGATATAGTCAAAATTATCTATTTTGTGATTAATGATGATCTCTAGTTCTTCTTTGGTCATAAATTCCTTCCTCTTCCTCAGATCTGAGAGTTAAACCATCCTATGTTCTTCTAATTTGTTTATAATATCATTCTTTATGTCTAGATCATGAATCCATTTCGACCTTATCTTGGTATATGGTGTTAGGTGTGAATCAATGCCTAGTTTCTTCCATACTCTTTTCCAATTTTCTCAGCAGTTTTTGGCAAATAGTAAGTTTCTGTCCCAAAAGCTGAGGTCTTTGGGTTTATCAAACACTAGATTATTATAGTCATTGACTATTTCGTCCTGTGAACCTAACCTATTCCACTGATCAACTACTCTGTTTCTTAGCCAGTACCAAATGGTTTTGATGACCACTGCTTTATAATATAGTTTTAGATCTGGCTTCCTCCCTGGTTTGGGTGGGCCTGGCCAAGTTTTTCCTTTTATGTATGCTGATTTAATCACTTCTGAACCAGGACAGTGTAGCTAATACTGCTGTATTTTGGCTAAGAATCTCCCACTAGATTTCCTATGTGAGACCTCTCTGCCCTGGATCTCCCCGCACTGAACCAGCACTGGTCCCCATCTCTGCTGGCCCTTCCCAGCCTAATTGAGACAGATTTTCCTGAAGTCCTGCCAAGATATCTTGAGGTAGAAATTTGTTATACTCCAAATATTTGTGGGTTCTCTAATTCCAAAATTTGTTCAGAGGCTTGATCTAGTGTTGATTCTGATGGAGGAAAGGAAGAGCTCAGGCTCTTGTCTACTCTTCACTATCTTGGTTCTGCCAAATAAAATTACTTTTAAGAAAAAAAAAAACTATTTGCCTAGAAAATCTAAGTATAATCCTTTGCAAGAAAGGTGGTCATTCAATGAAATAGAGGATTTTTAAGCATTCCTGATGAAAATACTAGAGCTGATTGGAAAATCTGATTGTCAAATATAGGACTCTGAAGACCCATAAGGAGGGAATCAGGAAAATGATACCATAAGGCACTTAGTGTTAGATAACAACAGATAAAACAGATAACAAAATAAAGGTATATATTAAAATTTTACATGGGCGGATGATAATTGCAACATTAGAACTTTCTCATTATTATGGCTATTAGAAGGAATATATATCAAGAGAACACAGGTGTGAGCTGAATATGAATGAATGATATATTTTTTTTAAAAAATGAAAATAAGGAGTAAGGGAGATTGTACTTGGGAGAATGGGAAAGGGGGAAATGGAATGGTGCAAATTATTTGTAATAAAAAGAGTTAAGAAAAAACTTTTACACTGGAGAGGAAGAGGGGAAGGAAAGGGGAGTGAGTGAATTCTCATCAAACAGGTGATAAAATAAATAGTCAATATGGGCATAGAAATCTATCTTACTCTGAAGGAAAATAGGATGGGAATGGAATATGGGAATGGGGGAAGTGATAAAAAACAAGGAATATATAGTGAGGGAGTGGCCAGTAGCAAAGCACTTCCGAAAAAGAACTGAATGAACGGAGAAAGAGACTAAATGTGGGGAAATACAGTTAGAAATAGTAAGTGAAAAAAAATTTTGAAGCAAGTTGCTCTAATAAGGTCTTGAGGAACTGAGTCAAATTTATGAAAAAAAGGCCATGTTCTAGTTGATAAATGTTCAAAAGATATGATCCTTATCCAAAAACTATATGGAGATTCTTTGACCTAACAACGCTACTAATTGGTGTGAATAACAAAAGAGTTCCAAAGAAAGGGAAATGATCTATATGTACAAAAATATTCATAGCAGTTCATAGCTTATCAGAGCAAAGTTAAAAAAAATTGTAAACTGGGGGGGATTCCTATCAATTGGGAAATGATTCAATAAACTATGGTATGTGATTGTGATGGAATATGATTGTTCAGTGGGAAATGGTGAGCCGGATGTTTTCAGGAAAAAAAAAAAAAAAACCTGGAAAGTCCTCCATGAACTCAAACATAGTGAAATGTGCTGTATACAAAGGCATAGCAATGTTTTGGAATGACCAGCTGTAAATTACTTTGCTATTTTCAGTACTACAATCATCCATCAATACTCTGAAGGAGTGATGATGAAAAATCCTATCAATACCTTGAAAAGAAACTGTTTGTCTCTGAATACAGATTGAACCATTTTTCTTTCTCTCTGTTTTTTTTAATACTTAATTTTTCATGAGGGTTTTTCTTTTCATTAGAGTGGGAGATTTATGGTTTCTTTCACAACTTTTATGGAAATGTTTTACATGACTTCACATGTGTTTTCTTAATTGTGAGTGGGCAAATAAGGGAAATAACCTAAAACTCAAAAATTTTTTAAAAGCATGTAAAAAGGGGAAAATATTAAATAAATGAATCAAATACAAAAAAGAAAAGAAACACAGAAGCTCATAGATCATAAAAACATTAGAATAATTCTCTTTTATAAATTGTCTGAAGATTTCTGTACTAGAGAGACCACCAAATATCCATGAGAATTCACCAATTATGTAGGAAGAGAATTATTTATGCTTAAATTCTTATCATAACAACACATATAACATTGATTCATAAAAATCCAGGTATTATGTTTTAAATAAATGTTACCATTTCAAATATTCAGAATTTTCAAGCAAAATGAAAAGTTTAAAAATTCATACAGAACTAGTGGAAGAAATCAAAATTTGCAGATCTTGATAAGATGTAGGATTTTGTTAGCTACTTAAGTCAACCTAAAGATGTATTAATGAGCTTACAGAAGACACAGACACAAATAGGTTTTACAAAAACATAAAATTAATTTTATCCACATATTCAACAATCTTCAGAACAATAAATATGAAAATAGTAACAGGACAGTAATTGAACAGTGAATTTCCCAGGATTATTCTTTTTTGAACTTCATAGAATTATCAAATTATTTTTTCATGATTATCATCAATGCCATCATCATTATATCTATTTTAAACTTCTCTCTGATATGAAACATCTAAATTAAATATGTATAGGAAAATAAAGTTCAAAATTTGTTGGCAAAATGTAACCACAAGTAAATGAGTAACAAAGAATCATTGTTTAGACCTTTTCCTCCAATTCTAAGAGAAAATAGTACATTCTAATGTAATGAACTTCAAAAATACAGAAACAATCCAAAATAACTCATGAAAGTTCACATAGATATAGTCATCCAGAAAATGGCTCATCCATTACAAGGTATTACATAAGTGCATTACTTAGTCAAAAAGGGTTCTCATTGAGATCTTTATTTATATTTATATTTTGCTTATCAACACAGTTCCAACACAGAGTCCCCCAGTTTCTTTATACTAATGATTAGCAGCTTTAAAGTGGAAAAGCTTTTATGAGACTGGTGGTTAATGGTTTAATTTTAATGATTCTGCTATTCACTTAGCTTGTGTCCTTGATTGTAGAAATTATAATTACTGTTCCAGTAGAATCTTGTAGGAGGATTCAGAGATTATGTTGGAATTTAATTAAAGAGATAACATTGATTTGCCTTTTAGTAATTACTACCAACTGGAACAATTTTATCATGTGACTATTGATAGCTTTAATATCTTCCATTGATAATTTCCTATCTTTTCCCTATTAATAATTTGGGGAATGGCTCCTATTCTTAGGGATTTCAGTTACAAAAGTGTGATGAACAGATCATTCTACCTAGTTCATTGTATCTTATTTCCCTTCTAATTTTATCTTCACTGGGATACCGATGATGAAGAATACTAACGACCTTCTGAAAGAGTAGTAATGGATTTAATATGCATGACACATATATGTTTGCACATGAACAATGAGGGAGTTTATTTTGCTTGACTCTGCATTTCTTTTACAAGGGCTTTGTTCCTTACCACCACCATCCCCAAAGTGGTGGGAAGAATTAAGAAAAAAAGAAAAACTAACTTTGTTAATTAAATAAATAAAATGTAATTTAAAAGCAATGGCTGAGTTACTATAGAATCCTGAAGTTGAATGTGACTCTTAGAGCATATTGACATTTATTTAAAATTTCCTTTATGCTAAATCATGACACAAAGTATATTAAATCATGGATACAATAAGCCTAAGTCCTGATTTTTTCAGACTTTTTCGTAGAATTTGGTAGAATTCTCATACTCAACACCTGTATGCATACCCAATCTCCCTGTATCTACTTTCTTTCCTATACCCCTATCCAGAATTAGAATTTGTGACCTTACAGCTCACATATATAGATGGTGAAAAGACAAAGGGATTTCATTCAGAGCCATTTTTTTTGGTATAGGTCAGTATTAGTATTCATCTGACCTTTTTGTTTGTTTGATCTCAGAATTCTTTAAGGCAACAATTAGCCTTTGCCCTTAAGAGGTGGACCACAAAGAAAAGGAAAAAAAAACAAAACAGATTCACCTTTATCTTAATGGATACCCACAAGAAAATAGAGTTCTATTTACCTAGAAAGCTATTGCATATAGTATCAAATCTATTCAAAGGAGTGCAATAAAGTACTAAATAAAGCAAATTGAAATCTTTGGAATAAGCTTTAGGCATAATGAGAATTAAAGATATTTGATGTAGCCTAAATGAAAGAATTATGTTTAGAATGTGCTTAGTGGGAGAGAGAGAGAGAGAGACAGAGAGAGAGAGACAGAGACAGAGACAGAGACAGAGACAGAGACAGAGACAGAGAGAGAGAGAGAGAGAGAGAGAGAGAGAGAGAAAGAGAGAGAGAGAGAGAGAGAGAGAGAGAGGGACAGAGAATGAGAGAGAGAATATATTATTTCTTCATTTCCTCTTATGTCCTTTAATATTTAAATTTGAAATGGCATTCAAAACTTCTAATCTAAATTTGCTTTCACATTTTATGAAGTTAAGAAATAAAGTTCATCTTATTGGCAGAGAATATAATTCTTGGACTCTTTCCAAACATTTCTTCTAACTGTGCTTCAGTGACCAATATCAGTCTATTTTTTTCTACTTTATGATAGAAAAGTGAACAAGAGGTTAAAATATATTTCAAAGGAAGATGCATGAGAAAATGAAAATAGCCCTGCAAAATAAAAACAAAATAGAAAAGTTATAGAAATTATAAGGTTGGAAATAACAAAACTCTCAGTGTTTAGAAAAATCACACAATCTGGTAGCACCATTATTAATGATTTTCAGTAACTGGAGCAAGGAAGATATGAGGGAAGGCTGAGGACTCTACCCTCAATATTTGATCCTAAATTAAAAAGATCAGCTCCTCTATATTGTAGGAGATAGCTATGTTTCCAAGCCTGATACAGAATTGGCTGTAGAGAGAGTGGTAGAGGGACATACCTTCCTAGCACAAGTCCCCAGCTCTAAGAGGCAAAGAGATAGGCTTATACTAGATATTTAGAGTATAACCTAGATTTCAAGTTTACTGTATTTCCATAAAATTCTTTTCATGGGTAGAAGGAATGCTAACTCAAAACCATGCAATTACCTTTCAAATTCAAGTCAAAATCAACACAGTATACTCTCTACTATAGAAAGTCTTATGGAAATAAACAAGGCTTGAACCTTGGTTATTAAAAAAAAAGTAGGTACACAAGCAACAAAACATTTATTATGTTTTTATTATGTGCCAAATACTGGGCTAAGCACTGGATATAGAAATATAGGTAAAAAGAAACAGTTCTTAACCTTAGAGAGCTCATATTCTAAAGGCAGAAAATAATACATAAAATAATAGAAAGGAAAAGGAAGTATCAGAACAAAGACATGGGAGTGAACTCCAAAAATCCCAAGTACAGGTGGGAGGAGAATGACAACTGATTGGCCTAGTCTCTTCCTCAAAATGGAGATTCCCCCCACATTCCTTCATCTGAAGGAAGTCACCTTTGGGAAAAGGGAACTGGTATGGGACAAGAATATTCCAGGAGGAGAAGGCAACTTACTCACAGTGGAGAACTTCAAGAGTATCAAAAACAATGCTGGGATGGGAAAATAGCAAAAAAGGATGCCTTCTGACAGGGCATGGACCACCATCAGTAAGTTGTTCAATAAATGTTTTTTAACCATCTTGTATGTTCCAGGTACTGTACTAAGCACCGGGGGCACAAAAATTTGCAAAAGATAGTCTCTGCCCTCAAGGAACTCACAATCTAGTAGAGATAACATGTAAACAAATATATGAAATAACATATAGGCATACATATTTGCATATATACACATACAAACACAAACGTGTTTATATACGTGTGTGTGTGTGTAATTTAGAGAGGGAAGGCGATAAAATTAAGAGGATTTGAGTAAGACTTTCTATAGAAAATCAGATTTTAGTTGGAACTAAAAAGAAGCCATGATAGCCATAGGTTGAGATGAGTAGGGAGAGCATTCTAACCATGGGGGACAGATAGAGAAAATGCTTGGAGCCTAGAAATGAAATGCCTTGTTTATGGAATATCAAGGAGGACAGTCATGGTAATGGTGAAGAGTAAGATGCAAAAATATTGTCAAGGAGTAAGGTTAGATTCACCAAGCAAATGATTTTGTATATGATCCTGGGACTGTTAGCAAATCATTGCACATTAATAAATATAGAATTGAAATGTTGAAATATGAGCTTAGGATTTAGGAAAAATCACTTGAATGCCTTAATGGAGAATAGATTGGAGTGAAAAGAGACTTGAGGATGACAGATTTACCAGAAGTCTGTCATTATTCACAATGAGATTTGGACCATATGTAAATATGGTCAAATATGTAAGAGAATATCATCATAACTAGATCTTGTATGTGAGATAATTACTCCATTCTACCTCTCCCTCACCTCTTCTTCCAATGAGTCTCTCTTTTCTCATGGCTTAATTTTATAGTATTTTTAGATATCATCAAATCATAGTCAATACACATCCATGCCCTCTGTCTTTTTATCTCCCTTCTAAATAACTTTATTATGATAAAGTTCTTAGCAGTTATTGTAGGAATATAAATCATTCAACCTTATTGAATCCTTTATGATTTTCTATTCCTGTTTACATATTTATTCTTAAGTATTTTTAGTCAAAGTTTCTATTGTGCTCTGGTCTTTTTCATCAGAAATACTTGAAAACCCTCAGTTTTATTATACGTCCATTTCTGCCCCCTCACTCCTAAGTTTTACTGGGTAGGTGATTCTTTATTCTGTAATCTTAGCTCCATCTTTGTTTTCTCTTCTGTACATTTTCCCCCCTTCTAGGCATTTAAAAAAATGGTGATTTTTTTTTCCTTTCTCTCAATCTGCTTTAACCAACATTACCCCTCCCTCAAAGATAAAAAAAGATATTCCTAGTTAAGGAAGAGTAATTAACATATTGGCTGCATTTGAGAATTCATAGTACATTCTGCATTTTGAAATGAATCTTCACCTATCTACCAAGAGTTGTGAATTATGCTTCATCATCAGTCTCCAGAGGACACAATTGATTTTTGATCAATATTCTGAGCACATTCAAAGTTATTTTTGCTTCATATTATTATTTGTGACACAAAGTGCCAACAATCACAGTTTTTAGGCTATTTATAAAACATTAATTTAATTGTTGGTAATCTAAATGCGACCTCCAATGACCAACAAAGGTATGTGTAACATTTAGAACTGACCTAAGTATGGTAGTCTCACTATAAATAAAAATAATATTTCAGAGTACTTTAAAAGTTAAAAAAGGTTTTCAGTCATTTCACTTGATTCTAAAAATTCTGTGCAGCAACTAACACTATTTGTATTTTAGTGATAATGAAAATAAAGTCCAAATAACTTAAGAGACTGCTTACTCTCTCATAATTAAGAAACTTCAAAGGCAGGACTTAGATTTAGGTCTTTATTGATTCCACCTCCAGTAGTATATAATCTCTGCTACCCTAATTTTCTGAAGCATAAATAGAGTTGTAAGTAAATGAAAGATGTATCTTCATCATATTCCCCAAATCAATAATAAACATGATTTCATAAATATAGGCCACCTCATATTGCAGGATTCATGATAATCATTAATTAAAAAAATATGAAGTTAGCATTTCAGTACTTTTCCTTCATGTCCAACTCTTTGTGATCCCATTTGGGGTTTTCTTGGAAAAGACACTGCTGTAAGTTTGCCTTTTCCTTCACCAACTCATTTTACAAATGAGGGAACTGAAACAAAGAGGTTGAAGAGTCTTGCTCAGAGTCATAGAGCTAGTAAGTCTCTGAAGTCAGATTTGAACTCAGAACTACTTGACTCCAGGCCTGACACTCTGTCCACTGCATCACCTAGCTGCCCAATTATGAAAACAATTATAACTTATTCAATAATATTATTAGGATAGGTGAAGAAGTAGAAGTATCCTCCAAAGAATGTAACAAGGTCCCAATCAAACATAACAGGCATGAAGGATAATTTAAAACATACAAAGAATATTAAAGACCCCATTTCCCAGTCACATAATTGACTGAAAAGTACAGATTATATATGGAGCTCCTGGATTTATTGAGTATTTTTAAATGAACTAGTTAAATAAAATGAAGCTTTAAAATATCTCTTCCGACAAGATGTGTGCCACACATATGTCTAAGATAATTTAAGGTTCTTTGCTAGAGGCAAACTCAGATAATTTTGTTCAACTTATTCTTGTTATCAACCTGAAACAAAACATAAAAGACTATTGCTGTTTAATGAAGGTCTTTGCTACTGTCACAGAGTTGAAAAAGAAGAAGAATTTGCTAGAGATGATAAAGTTTTTTAAAGGCTACTGTTTGAAGGTGAGCAGCTTTTTTAGGGCAGATGATAGAAGTTTGTTATAAAGAAACACCCAAAATGCAAAGGATGAAATGGATTGTGATAGAGAAAAAGAGAGAGACAGAGACAGAGACAGAGAGAGAGAGAGAAAGAGAGAAACAGAGACAGAGACAGACAGAGAAAGAGAGAGAGAGAGAGAGAGAGAGAGAGAGAGAGAGAGAGAGAGAGAGAGAGAGAGAGAGATCAACCCCAGGAAAATCCCATTTGGTCATTGTATGTTTCCTGCTTGACTTATATTGAACACAAATAGGAATCATTTCTTTTCTTGCCACAAACCCTTATGTTCCCCTCCCAGATTTATTTATTTATTTAGATTTTTTTTGACTAGGTGAAAAAAGAAATTCTTTGCCTCAAATACAACCTAACCTTAAGCACTGAATTTGTGTAGAACTGTTGAAGATTTTACTTTAAAAAGACCAAGGTATCCCAGTACATTCAGAACCATCTCAAGTAGTCCTGATCTATATCCAGCTACCCAGATGTCTCTGGATAGTAAAGTGAAACTGGTAACTTTGCACAGTGCTCCTTCATTTAAATTTCATTCACTTGCATGTCATGGCATCATCTTTCTGATGTCATGATCCTCTTCTAGAATGAAAGAAAAAAATAACAAATAGATGATGCATTTATTGTTTACTATGTGCCAAACACTGCTAAGCAGTGGTGAGACAAATACAAAAGAGAAAGACAGAGCAAGAGGGAAGGAGGAAGGGAGGGAGGGAGAAAGAGAAAGGGAAGGAGGGAGGGAGGGAGAGAGGAAGAGAGAAGGAGAATAATAATAATAATAATAGTTGCTATTTTTGATGTTATTATAGGAAAAACAGGGAAAAGAAATATTTGTAACATGGGAGGAGGGAGTGCTCACATTGATGAGAACAGGGATCTAGCAAAGTATTAAGTCAAAATCATCCTCCTCATCCTCTTCTTCAAAAACAACAGAAAACAGCAATACTCATCTATTAAATACCTATCTATGTATGAAACACTGACCTATGTTCTGGGGATAAAAAGAGAGACAAGAACACATTCTCTGCCCCTAAGGATCTCAGATTGTAATGGAGGAAACAATATTCAAATAACTACGCATTTATAAGATATACATAGTTCAAATGGGGATCATTTCAGAGGGGAAGCACTAGCAGTGGAAGAGGGGGGAGTGATTTGGAAGGTTTGATTTGATTTGGGAAAGGAAACCAAATGCAGAAATGAGAAGGGAGAAATTTCAGGTATTTGCTATCTGCTATCCCACTGAGTAGCAGATTTAATGTAAGAACTACCAATAAGGTCATTCTGTTGCATTATAGAGGATATATATTAAAAAGCAGAAGATGACTAGAAAGATAGGAATGAATCAAGTCCTAAAAGGGTGAGTTTTGAAAACCAAAAAGAGAATTTTATATTTGATACTGAATTATAGGAAGCCATTATATTGAAAAAAGGGTGTTAAATTACATCACTCTTGTAATTATATGATTAGAAATGATTAGTACTTGTATTACTATATAAAGTTCTACCATTTACTTATAACATGGTATTGAGAAAACCAATGCTGGGAGAATAGCAACTTTCCAAAATGTAATATTAAAAAAAATGTTTACCAGCAAAAATCAAGACTGCATTCTAGATCATGCATAATTTATTCATTGAATAGTATAAAGGACACTGTTCCTTCATCTGTTCTAAAGCATTTCTTCATTAATTCTTGGTAATCAAAGTCATTTTAAAACTTAATTTTTTCAGTTAAGAAAAGTATTAAAATTATTACTATTCTTGTTAGACAAGCATAATTGTTCCTATTATATATGAGGAATTTGGTATCCATAAGGTTTGAATATATTCATGGTCATAGATGATACTAGGGCTGGATTCAGTATTAAAAATCATTTTTCCTGATGTATAATTTAGAGCTCCTTTCAGTATAGTAAAGGTGACTCACAAATTTACAAGAATTTAAGAATTTCCTTCAGGGAACCAAATAGTGATATAGATCCTTTATACATTTTTTTTTTATTTTTTTGATGGTTAATAATCTCAGCCATGTCTTACAATGGAGGAATATGTTTTATGTAATTTGTAAGTAGAAATGAAACCCTCTAACTATTGGGTGCTTGATGAAATAAAACTTTATCATCATCTCCTTTAAAGACTTTTACATGAACCAATCCTAGAATTAACTATAAGCAAAAACTGCCAAAATGAACATGATTTTTTACCTTTATTATCTCACTCACAACGAAAATCAGAACCCATAGTTCTCACTGTCAGAGAATTACCAAATCTTAAAAAGTAAAGGGATAAATTCCAAGCAGGAATTCTCACCTACAACATTCTCAATATCCTGCCATCTGACACATTTTAAAAAACCTGCAGTGAGACAGGGAGCTCAATAGCTGCCAAGCATTTCCCATTTTTGGACAACATTGTTAGATTTTTTTTTACCCTCAATCAACCAAATTTGCTTTAATGGCCATCCATTTCATGTTATTATACCCCATCATGCTACAAAGAATAAACTTTTAAGTATTTTGTTTGTTCTTTTCTTCAGCTTAATGTCCTTTATAAATATGGTGTTCACAACTGAATATAATACTCCAGATGGGGCCTGAATTAGAAAAAGGTATGGGAAAATATTACTAATTTATTGGGGGAAAAATCTATATCGTGGACTAGGGCCTTAACAGGAGTCAGTATTGAAAAGCACAACTAAAATCATAATTCAATCCCTGATTGCATTAGACGAGATGATTACCTGAAAGAGAGAAATGATAATCACAGAACAATAAAATATTAGAGCTAGAAGAGGTCAGAGGTTTTCCAGTTCACTCTGAACTTACAAAAGGAATTCCTCTAAAGTGCGCATAATGCATTGAACTTCTTCTATGTATAACCCCTAGTGAGGAGTACCATGATCTCCTGAAAAAAAAATATATTCCACTTTCTCTTTATATGTTGAACAAATCTGTTTCTCTATGCCTTCCTGTTATTTTTCCTAGGTCTACCAATGGAAGATTGAGTTTCATCAAAATAATAGTTATTAAAAAACCTTAAGAATTGGTCATCAGCTTTCCAATCTTAAATCTTCTCTTTCCAAGTAAAATATCTTTAATTTTTTTAAAAAATAAATCCATGCTTTCTTTTTAGATAATTCAAGGTCTTCCTGATTGTTGTAATTCAGAGGTATTCATACTTCTCAGTATCATTTCTGACATAAACTAGATCCTAGAGATACAAACTTGGTTCACATAGATTGAGTCCAATATTGATAGATAATTCAAAAAAAACAAATATATATATTTCCATCCCTAATCAGAGTTTACTCTGGAAAAAAAATCCAAATATATGTTGTTTCTTGTTTCCTGTAGATATAAGTAAAACAAGCCACTCACCTCCTCCAACCTATAAAAACATTTAAGGTAACATGATAATCAAGATATACTGTAATCACAGTCACTTGGACATTGGTCATCTGATAGATTTAATATCTGAAAAAAAACCATGTTGTATTAAGTATGTAAAGGCCCCTGGGTGAATATCAATGTGTTTACTATAGAAAGCATGCTTTAACATCTGTAGATTGAATCAGAAGAAGAAACTGAAATCAGAAATTTAGGCCAGAAACAAATGCTGACACTTCATTTCATGGGCTTTTGATGATCTAGTATCATCAGGAGAAAGAGTGTTGAAACCTCCAATGAAATGATATCAAAATGATTGCTTGACCCAATGAATCCACATACCATCTTGAGAACTATTTTTCTCAGGCTATTCTAATAAGCATACGATCTAGTTAAGTCCAATGTGGAGTATTTCAATCAGGTCTAGACAACTTCATTTTAAAATTTCTTTTCTTTTTGTATTTGATTTATCTATTTAATTTTCCCTAGTTACATTTAAAACAATTTTTTGCATTCATTTTTAAATTTTGAATTGAAGATATTCTCCATTATACCATACCCACAATTAAGAAACCACATGTAAAGTTATTCAAAATATTTCTATTAAATTCATGTTCTGAAAGAAAACATGGATTTCCCACCCAAATGAAAATAAAAACATTCAGAAAAATAAAGTTGAGAGAGAGAAAGAGAGAGAGAGAGAGAAAGAGAGAGAGAGAGAAACATAGAGAATGCTTCAATCTGTATTCAGACACAGACAGTTCCTTCTCTGAGTATGGATAGGATTTTTTTTATCATAAATCCTTCAGAGTAGTTGTAGATCATTGTACTGCTGAAAGTAGCAAAATAATTTACAGCTGGTCATCCCAGAACAGCACTATAATCTTGTATATAGTAATTTTCACTTTGCTTGATTTCATGAAGGATTTCCAGGTTTTTTTGTTTGTTTTGTGAAAGCATCCTACTGATCCTTTCCTATAAAACAATGATATGGACATCTTTATTAACTGATAAATTGAAACATGTCTAGATGGCAGGTGTGGTCAATTAAAGTCAAGTGAGGAAAGAATATTTTTATATAATCTTAAAATATGTCACAAAAATTAATATATTTTATTTAGCCAAAGACTATATGGAATGGAGAGAGAGAGTAGATATGCATATGTTAATGGAAATAGAGATAAATAGATTTTACAATTGGGGAAGGATTCTTAAATATTTGATCTGTCCAGGCATAAATGGAATTCAGAGTGGCAGGACATTTTTATGTTCTGTGAATTGAGATCAATGCAGCATGGTGTAGCTGATCAAGAATTGAACTTGGAGTAAAAAAAAAAGACAAATTCAAATTCTAACATACATTGTTGCTTATGTAATATTGCACAAGTCACTTAATCTCTATGAATTTTAGCTTCTTCATCTGTAAAATGAAGAGTTTATATTAACTGGCTCTGAGTCCCTTGCAGCTCTAAGCATATTATCCTATGATCTTAGATCTATCAAGCAGAAGTAGCAGACCAAGAGAGATTCCTGCTTAAGATATGGAATTGGTCAGGAAACTACTTATATCTCCCATATTGCTGAATGAAGATTGTGCATTACAAACAGTGCCTATAAGCCTATATAATTGAGTCAAGTTGCATGACCCTGCATTTTCCAAACTCTAGTACCACTTCATTTCAAATGAAAATGCTTATAGAGTGGTAAACAGGAAAAAAATAAACAAACAAAATTGTGATTTGTCTCTCTGGAGAATGATTTGGGAATACCAATCAAATAGAGTGGAGAACTTTTGATGGAGCTAGTGAATGCCAAATAGCTTAAATAGACACTTCAAGCTTGGAACAGTTATCATTTGGATTTGCCCTAAAAACAGTATGAAAAAATATGGTTTTTCAAGTCATTTCATTTTTCATATAATGAACCAAATGGCTGCCGACAAAAATTGGATAACTTCCAGTCCAACAGTCACTATTCAAATTGATAGTGACAGCTCATTCTAGGAGAAAAAAATGTTATTTTCCAATGATTGATATGAACTCAAAGGGGTGTAAAGAACAAGAGTGTTCCCATTGTTCAAAAGCTGTTGACAGTTTGGCACATCTTTAATGCTGATTAGAAACAAGCCAGGGCATTGCAGTTTGCATCCACATTAAGCTTCTACTACAAATTAAGTGATTTGATTCACTGGAACATTCCATCTACCGTAATGTGCCTGAAAATATACAAGGAAAGTCTACAATTTCTATTCTCTCTCTCTCTCTCTCTCTTTCTCTCTCTCTCTCTCTCTCTGAGCAAACTTTACAATAGGCAAAAAGGATTAGGCAAAGAGACTTTAAAAAGTATTCATTAAAATAGAAATATCATGTGGAAAGGTAAAATTCTCATTTTAAAGTATAGGAAGTGAAACAAAATGTAGAACTATTGCCTCTAAAACATAGTGTGACATCAGAAACTTGACATTGATATAGTAGGGTCATAACTCTATCTAGTGAAAATGAGTCTAAATGTAGATTAATGACAATATTTTTAAACTATATCCATTTCAATTTCAATGATTTGGCAGGTACACATTTTAATTCCTTAATAGTATTTCTACAAAGACTAATTAATGTCTTTCCCATAAGGACATTATTCAATGAAGAACATTTATACAGGAATTTCATGCACTTCTTCACTTTGGGAGTTTTCCAAAGACTCAAGAAATTTGGCGATGATTAAAATGGGTACAGATGGAAATATATTTCAGCAATTGCTAGTTTCCTAACATCTTTATGAAGAGATTCTTAGTTTGAGATAGTTGATTTTTGATACACTGTTTTAGCAGCACCATTGACTTAAGTTAATTTGCAATTCATATAATTTATTTGGGAAAATATAATTTTTATTTATTATTTGTAACTTATGAAATAATTATTAAATTCAAGGCTAATCATATGCACAGAAGGAACAGTTATCTGATTATTTAAATATTTCAAATACTGCTCTGCATTGCAAAAATCTCTTTTTCTATATCCCTAAATAACCTGAACATCCCAGTCTTTTCAAGTGAAATATCTTTAAAAGGCCATTGTAAACAATAACACTTTACCTAGGACTAGAAGAAAGTTAGTCTTGAAGGAGTTATATAAGGAAGGCGAAGAAGAAAAGACTAAATAGGGTTTCTTTCATTAGTACACTTGGTTTCTGTAATGTATTAACATGGATTAGATTATATGACCATATGAACTAGTTTTCTCCTTTGAAAACACTAAAACTGAATCCTTTTGGCATGTGACAGAGGGCAAAGTTATGAGTCTAATGATCTTAAGATGAAAAAAGCTTAGAAGTCATTTCAACCACCCAATTAATTTTTAAAATGAGGAAAATGAAACTCAGAAAGTTGATATAATTAATGTCACACAGCTAGAAAGTTGTTCAAACAAAACCCTAGACCAGATCTTGACAAGATATAGTAGTAATGAAGTTATGACACACTTCAATTATGCAGATGCTGTCATCTCTCTCCTTCTCTCTCTCCCAATTCTCTCTCTCCTAAAAACAAAATGTCTAGCAATTTACTATTTTTTTTTTTGATAATTTCAACCTTCATATGATTGAGGCACAAAAAATAAATTAGATGATCACAATCAAGGAAGACCTAGTATCCAACATTAAAGAAACAGAAATTTGTGTGGGAGAAGGGCAGGGAATGATCATTCTATCTTAGAATCTGTGATACAGCAAGTAGAAGAAAGCAGAATAATGTCAGGGATAATAAAGTTCATAATGTACTGAAACTGGTAAAGAAAACTTAAGATGGCACAATATGTTTTTTATCTCACTTTATTTTTATGAAAAAATAGTATAAAAATGAAATTAAGTTAGTCTGGCATGACATCAGTAATTAGCACAACATTTTCTCTCTTATAGTTTCCAAATGAAGATCACTGACCTATATATCACTGACCTATATTTTATATTACTTTTTATTTTTAAAATTATGGTATTTGCTATCTAAAATTTTTTTGTATTTCTTATTGTTTTTGGTCTTCTAAAGATCACTGAGTGGATCAGCAATAACAGTGGTCAAACTTAGACTACCCTAAATCAAGTAACTAAGTCATTAAGCACAACCAAACACATGAACACTTTCTCTCTCTCTCTCTGTCTCTCTCTCTGTCTCTCTCGCTGTCTCTCTCTGTCTCTCTCTCTCTCTCTCTTTCTCTCTGTCTCTCTCTCCCTCTCTCTCTCTCTTCACCCTTGTTAATTTTTTTCATAGTTACGACCAATTTGAACAATTGGTAAAGACTTCCATCATTCCTCTGGAAAAGCTGGAAAGCTGTTAGCTAGATGGGAGATTCAGAAATGAATAAATAGGAAAGACACAAAGAGTAGTTGTAAATAGTTAAATGTAAACATGGAAGAATGCAACATGAAAGTGTCTCAAGAATTTCTACTTGTCACCAAACTTATTACTATTTATAGATAAAGGCACACTTGTAAAATTTATTAAGTAAAACAAAAGAGGAAGGTCTAGTTAAGACAGGATGACTGAATCAGAAAGAAAGTAAAACCTCAGAACTGATCAGATATTATTAATATAAAGATAATAAGTCAAATATTAGAATTATTATGAGTGTTAGAATGCAAACTCTTTGAAACAAAGTGCTAAAGATAGACCTTAAAAAAGACAGATTTTGGCTATGTTTATATTTATACCATTTAGCACATCTCTTAATTTTGGCATTTTTTTAGTATGTTTTAGTTAAGTACAATTGCCTCCCACGGACTAAACAACTAATTAAAGTTTATTTACCACAATGCCCATGTCTTGGGAACCATGATGGAAACGAAGTTTTATTGTTCTTGAAAAATGCCATTTTTTCCAGTAAGACAAAAATATTTTATTTTCTTCCCTTATGGATACATAAAGAGGCCAAAATTAACAATTATTCAATGTAGCTTTAAATATACATGCATATATATATACATATATGAATGCATATATATGTACATATATACGCATATACATATATATGTATATATATGCATATACATATATAGGTTTATATGTATAGTCAGTCTATCTGTCCAACATTATTAGTGCTATGATGTAGTATAGTAATATGTGCTAATATGAGATTCTAAAAATCTCTTGTTAAAAGTCTACTATGCAATGCCACTTTCTAGTGCTTTGTGACTTTTGTTGTGTTTCATTTGGAAAAAAATTGATTTCATTCTTTTTAATAAGTTTGGATATAAAAGAATGAACTTTTCATCTCACCTAGGAATGAAAAATCTTTCCAACATCAGAATATCTGAGAGTCAAAGCTTTAAAGTCTTCCAAAGCAGAAAAATCAAGAGTAATAAGCCAATCAGACCAACCAAGGGAAACAATCAAACATACAAACAACTCTGCTACCAAAAAAAAAAAAAAAAGAAATGGTATCTATAGGATAAGTACTGACAGTTATATTCCATGAAACCATTCACATACATCTCCTTTGAGCTTCGTAATGTGATAGCAGTGTGGAGAGCATGATTCTGGAGTCAGAATTCAAATCCTGCTTTCGATACTTGTTCCTTGTGTGATCATGGGCGATCACAGTAGTCTGTCTTTCGTGGATGCAGAAACTGAGGCAGAGGAAAGCTTTAATGACTAGTCTGTAGTTGTGGAGGTTTAAAGAGTATCCATGCTTGCAGTTTAGATTTTCTGCCTTCAAATCCTATCTTCTTTTGCACTAGTATATCACAGTTTTTCTGGCATCCCTTTAATATAAAATAGAGCAAAACATGTAAGATTGCAATAACACAATTTTAATGCTGACAATTACTGAATGCCAGTAAAAGAAAAAGAAAACCACATGCATTTTGGGAAAAATCATTTCATTGAAATAAGCTAATACATGTAGTAGAACTCTTTGTATTGGAGACTATGATTACTGGGCACAATAGCTACATTATTATTTTGTGATTTCGAAGCCCATAATCAGAGTTCTAGCCCTTACAAGAAAGATATCTCTAGTTAAGAAGCTTGTATTAACTGCCAGAGGCTTACTTAATTAGTGTCTCTCAACATGGGTCCTAATCTCCAGAAATCTAGAAATTATACTTTCTTTTTTTTTATTAAAGCTTTTTATTTGTATAACATATGTATGGGTAGTTCCCCAGCATTGATCTTTACAAAGCTTTCCATTACAAATTTTACCCCCAGTTCCCTCCCCTCCCCTAGATGGCAGGAAGTCCACTACATGTTAATAATGTTGAAATGCTTGAGAAGTTATGCAAGAAAAATCCTATCTACAAGAAAAAAAAAAGAAAATCAGAGAAAGGCAGCACAATGCAAGCAAATATCAATAGAGATCATGAAAATGTTACGTTGTAGTCCATATTTCATATCCCTCTCTCTGGGTGTATATGGTTTTCTTCAGTGAACAATTGGAACTGGATTGAGACAATTCTTTGTTGCAGAGAGCCATGTCCATCAGAATTGATCATCATGTAATACTGTTGTTGCTGTGTATGATGATCTCCTGATTCTGCTCGTTTCACTCAGCATCAGTTCATGCAAGTCTCTCCAGGCCTCTCTGAAATCGTCCTGCTGGTCGTTTCTTACAGAGCAATAATATTCCATAACATTTATATGCCATAATTTATTCAGCCACTCTCCAATTGATGGGCATCACTTCAGTTTCCAGTTTCTAGCCACTACAAAAAGGACTGCCACAAACATTCTTGCACATGGGGCCCTTTCCCTCCTCTAAGATCTCTTTGGGATATAGGCCCAGTAGAAACACTTCTGGGTCAAAGGGTATGCACAGTTTGACAACTTTTTGAGCATAGTTCCAAATGGCTCTCCAGAATGGTTGGATCCATTCACAGTTCCACCAACAATGTATTAGTGTCCCAGTTTTCCCACATCCCCTCCAACATTCATCGTTATCTTTTCCTGTCATTTTAGCCAATCAGACAGGTGTGTAGTGGTACCTCAGAGTTATCTTAATTTGCATTTCTTTGATCAATAGTGATTTGGAGCCACTTTTCATATGACTAGAGATGGTTTTCATTTCATCATCTGAAAATTGTCTGTTCATATCCCTTGACCACTTATCTATTGAAAAGTGGCTTCAATTCTTATATATATGAGACAATTCTCTATATATTTTAGAAATGAGGCCTTTATCAGAACCATTAAAGGTAAAGATGATTTCCCAATTTGATGCTTCCCTCCTAATCTTGTCTGCATTTGTTTTGTTTGTACAGAAACTTTTTAACTTAATGTAATCAAAATTATCCATCTGGTGTTCAATTAGGAGTTCCAGGTCTTCTTTGCACATAAATTTATTCCATCTCCACAGGTCTGAGAGATAAACTATATTACGTTACTCTAACTTGCTTATAAAGTCCCTCTTTATATCTAGATCATGAACCCATTTAGATCTTATCTTGGTGTGTGGTGTTAGGTATGGGTCAAGCCCTAATTTCTTCCACACTAGTTTCCAGTTTTCCCAGCAGTTTTTGCCAAATAGAGAGTATTTATCCCAAAGGCTGGGGTCTTTGGGTTTATCGAACACTAGAGTGTTAAGGTTAATGCCTAGGTTGTCCTGATATCCTATTCTGTGCCACTGATCGACTGCTCTATTTTTTAGCCAGTACCGAACGGTTTTGATGACCGCTGCTTTATAATATAGTTTTAGATCTGGTACTGCAAGGCCAGCTTCATCTGCCTTTTTTTCATTAATCCCCTTGAAATCCTTGACCTTTTGTTCTTCCAAATGAACTTTGCTACTATATTTTCTAGATCTGTAAAATAATTTCTTGGGAGTTTGATTGGTATGGCACTAAATAAGTAGATTAGTTTGGGTAGTATTGTCATTTTTATTATGTTTGCTCTGCCTACCCATGAGCACTTAATGTTTTTCCAATTGATTAGGTCTGATTTTATTTGTGTGGAGAATGCTTTGTAATTTAGTTCGTAAAATTTCTAACTTTTCCTTGGCAGATAGATTCCCAAATATTTTATCCTATCATCTGCTTTTTGGAATGGAATTTCTTTTTGCATCTCTTGCTGCTGAACTTTGTTGGTAATATATAAAAATACTGATGATTTATGTGGATTAATTTTGAATCCTGCCACTTTGCTAAAGTTGTGAATTGTTTCTAGTAGTTTTTTAGTTGAGTCTCTAGGGTTCTCTAAGTATACCATCATGTCATCTGCAAAGAGTGATAATTTGGTTTCTTCATTACCTACTCTGATTCGTTTTATATCTTTTTCTTCTCTTATTGCTAAAGCTAACTTTTCTAATACAATATTAAATAGTAATGGTAACAGTGGGGAGCCTTGTTTCACTCCTGATCTTATTGGGAATGGTTTTAGTTTGTCTCCATTACATATGATGCTTGCTGATGGTTTTAAATAGATGCTACTGATCATTTTAAGGAAAAGCCCATTTATTCCTATACTCTCCAGTGTTTTTAATAGGAAAGGGTGTTGGATTTTATCAAAGGCTTTTTCTGCGTCTATTGAGATAATGATATGTTTTTTGTTAATTTGGTTATTAATATAATTAATTATGCTGATAGTTTTCATAATATTGAACCAGCCCTGCATCCCTCGTATAAATCCTACTTGGTCATAGTGTACTATCCTGGGGATGACTTTCTGTAATCTCATTGCTAATATCTTACTTAAAATTTTTGCATCAATATTCATTAGGGAAATTGGTCTATAGTTTTCTTTCTCTGTTTTCACCCTACTTGGTTTAGCTATCAGCACCATATCAGTCTCATAGAAGGATTCTGGCAGTATACCTTCTGTCCCTATTTTCTCAAATAGTTTGTGTAGTATTGGAATTAATTGTTCTTTGAATGTTTGGTAGAATTCACATGTAAATCCATCTGGCCCTGGAGAATCTTTCTTAGGGAGTTGGTTAATACCTTGTTCTATTTCTTTTTCTGATATGGGGCTATTTAAATAATGTATATCCTCTTCTGTTAACCTGGGCAATCTATATTTTTGTAGATATTCCTCTATTTCATTTAGATTATCAAACTTACTGGCATAAAGTTGGGCAAAGTAACTCCTAATTATTGCTCTAATTTCCTCTTCATTGGAGGAAAGTTCTCCCTTATCATTCTTGAGACTAACAATTTGATTTTCCTCTTTCCTTTTTCTTATCAAATTAACTAATGACTTATCTATTTTGTTAGTTTTTTTCATAGAACCAACTCTTAGTTTTATTTATTAACTCAATAGTTTTCTTATTTTCAATTTTATTAATTTCTCCTTTTACTTTTAAAATTTCCAATTTGGTATTTAATTGAGGGTTTTTAATTTGTTCTTTTTCTAGTTTTTTTAATAATAAGCCCAATTCGTTGATCTTTTCTTTCTCTATTTTATGCAAGTAAGCATCTAGAGATATAAAATTGGCCCTTATAATCGCTTTGGCCGTATCACCCAAATTTTGGTATGTTGTCTCCTTATTGTCATTCTCCTGGATGAAATTATTGATTGTGTCTATGATTTGCTCTTTCACCCATTCATTCTTCAGGATTACATTATTTAATTTCCAATTAACTTTTGTTTTATTTTCTCCTGGCCTCATATTTCATGTGATTTTTATTGCTTCATGATCTGAAAAGGATGCATATATTATTTCTGCCTTTCTGCATTTGATTTTGAGGTTTTTATGCCCTAACACATGGTCCAATTTTTGTATAGGTTCCATGGACTGCTGAGAAAAAAGTAAACTCCCTACTGTCTCCATTCAACTTTCTCCATAGATCTATCATACCTAACTTTTGTAACAATTGGTTTATCTCCCTAGTTTCTTTCTTGTTTATTTTGTGGTTTGATTTATCTAATTCTGAGAGAGCAAGGTTGAGATCCCCCACTAGTATCGTTTGGCTGTCTATTTCTTCTTGCATCTCTCTTAATTTCTCCCCTAGGAATTTGTGTGCTATTGCACTTTGTGCATATATATTTAGTATAGATATTGCTACATTATCTATAGTACCCTTTAAAAAAATATAGTTTCCTTCCTTATCTCTTTTGATTAGATCTATCTTGGCTTTTACTTGATCTGAGATAAGGATTGCTACCCCTGCTTTTTTTTGTTCACCTGAAGCATAATATTTTCTGCTCCAGCCGTTTACCTTCATCCTATATGTGTCACTATGTTTTAGATGTGTTTCTTGTAGACAACATATTGTGGGATTCTGGTTTTTAATCCAGTCTGATATCTGCTTCCACTTTATGTGAGAGTTCATCCCATTCACATTCACCGTTAGAATAACTAATTCTTTATTTCCTGCCATCTTATTTACCCAAGTTATGTTTTCCCCTTTCCTTTCCCCTGTCTCCCTTCCCCCCTCCTCAGTACTTTGCTTTTGATGACCCCCTCCCCCAAACAATACTCCACCTTTTAGATCCCCTCCCCCCTGTTTTTACTCCTTTCCCCTGATTCTTCTATTTTCCCTTCTATTAGTTTGTCCCTTACTTTTCCTCCTTTCCCTCCCACTTCCCTCTAGCAACAGACAAGTTTCTATGTGAAATCAAATGTCTGATATTTTAGAGCCCAACCTGATGAGAGTAAGATTTACACCATGCTCATCTCCCTCCCCTCTTTCTCTCAATTATATTAGGTTTTCTTTGCCTCTTCAAGATATTTTACCTTGTTTTTACCTCCTTTTTTTTTAGATCTTATTTTTACCACTTTTCTCCTCTTTTCCCCAGTATGACCACCTTTTCCCCTCTAGTTCTCTTTTTCATATTATCAAAGTAATATCTAGTTATATACCCCCAAACTTTAAGTATCCCCCTAGTAAAAACAAAATTCTCAAGAGTCCTTTCCTTTTTACCTTTTTATGCATCTCTTGAGTTCTGTGTTTGGGTGTCGAATTTTTTGTTCAGATCCCATCTTTTCATTAGAAATAGGTGGAATTCACCTATATCATTGAATGACCATCTTCTTCCCTGGAGGATAATGCTCATTCTAGCTGGGTAGGTTATTCTTGGTTGTAATCAAAGTTCCTTTGCCCTTCGGAATATCTGGTTCCAGGCCCTTTGATCCTTCAGTGTGGAGGCTGACAGATCCTATGTGATTCTAATTATTGATCCTCGGTATTTGAATGGTTTCTTTCTAGCTGCTAGCAGAATCTTTTCCTTGGTGATATAATCCTGAAATTTAGCCACGATATTCCTTGGGGTCTTAATTTTTGGGTCTCTTTCAGGAGGTGATCGGTGAATTCTTTCAATGGTGATTTTGCCCTTTGATTCTTTCAGGATTTCCTGGAAGATAGTGTTTAGATTCTTTTTTTCATCATGGCTTTCAGGAAGTCCAATAATCCTTAGATTGCCTCCCCTAGATCTATTTTCCAAATCAGTTGTTTTTCCTAGGAGATATTTCATATTTTCTTCTAATTTTTTATTTTTTTTGTTTTTGTTTGACTGATTCTTGAAATCTTATTGAGTCATTCACTTGCATTTGTTCAATTCTTATTTTTAAAGTGTTGTTTTCTTCAGTTACCTTTGTAAGCTCCTTTTCTAACTGGCCAATTTGTTCATTGCACTCTTTTTCCACTTCACTAATTTTTTTTTCAATAAATTGGTGTCTTTTTCATATCTCTTTTGCAGGGCATCATATCCTTCTTGCAAGATATTGTATCCTTCTTGCACTGATTTCAGTTTATTTTCCCATTTATCCTCCAGCTCTCTTTTGAGGTTCTTTATGCAATCTTCCAGAAAGGCCTTTTGAAAAGGGGACCAGTGATGGTCCTTGCTGATTTTCTCTGGAGTTTTGTCTAAAGGAACCTCTGGATCTGGGGTCAACGCTTCGTTGCCTTGATAAAAGCTGTCTATGGTGAGAGCTCTCTTTTGCTTCTTCATAATTTTTTATTTTAGACAGTGTGGATATCTCTTTAAGGTAGGGAAAAAAAACCTCGGCTGAAGACGCTTTGCCCTGGGGCACTTCGTCGAGTTGACTTAAGGTGCTGGGCCTGTGGGGGCTAGGACTAAATCCGAGTTACCCCTTAAACAAGGCAAGTCTGCCAGAACACCTGCCCCCGATCAGGGTAGAGTGTCCCGAGTGCCTCAGATAAACTCCAGGTGTTTGGAATTTGGAGTTTGGAGTTTGGAATTTCTGCCACGATGAGCTAAACTGAGTCCCACCCTCACTTCCAGCCTACACAGGAGTAGTCTATTTATCTCTATTTTGGAGTCCGACTAACCTGATTTGAAGTTCTCCAGAGAGCTTTGCCCAAATATTTCTGAGTTCGTTGACTTGAAGATCAGTTCAGAGGCTTATTTTATTGTTGATTTGAGAGAAGATCGGAGGAGAGGCAGAAAGTCACCTTTTCACTCTGCCATCTTGGCTCTGCCCCCGAAATTATACTTTCTTGAAAAAAGGCAACATTTATTTAAGTAGATATTATTTGACAGGTATGAGTTTGAGTGTTGGACACAAGCAAAAAAAAATGAAGGCAGCATTTCCCAAAGAGATCATAAAAAAAGGGAACAGTCTCCATGTATACAAATAGCAATTCTTTTTGTGGTAGCAAAGAATTGGAAATTAAAAGGATGTCCATCAACTGAACAAAGTTGTGGTATATGAATGTAATGAAATATTATTGCCCTGTAAGAGAAAATGAGCAGGTAGATATCAGGTGAAAAAAATGAATTTACATGAACTTAATCTGAGTGAAGTAAGCAGAACCAAGAAAATAACGTTGACAGTAACAGCAGCATAGTGTGATGATCAGCTATGTTAGAATTAACTCTTCTCAGTAGTGTAATGATCCAAGAAAATTCCAAGGAACTCACGTTGAAAATGCTGACCACATACAGAGAATGAACTATGGAATTTTGAATGTAGATTAAAGAATACTATTTTCATTTTTCCCCCATGTTTTTCCCCCTTATATCCATGGTGTTTTTTTTAACAACATGACTAATATGTTTAGGAAATATGTTTAACATGAAAGTACATATATAAATTATATCAGATTGCTTGCTGCTTTGGGGAAGAGGGGAGAGAGAGGAAAAAAAGAGTTCAAAATCTTACAAAGATTAATGTTGAAAATTTTTTATATGTGATTTTTAAAAATGCTATTAAGGAAAACAAAAAAACATAAAGTTTCTTTCCTTAAGGAGCTTACATTATAATGAATGAAAATAACATACAAAAGGAAGCTAAAAGGAAGGAGAGGAAAGTCATAGTGTGGAAATATAGTATTGATGAAATCTAGAAAAGTTGCATAATAGGTAGAAAAAGAATGAAAGTTGTTTAGCCTGGACTTCCTGACAAAAAGGAATCCCTGGAAGTAACTTACCACTGGGAGAAGGGGACTCTCATAGGAACAGAATTGAAATGTTGAAAAATGATGAAGAAAATTCTAGGTTGAAGAGCTATTAAGTGCTTAGGGAAATTCCAGAGTAAGACAGCAGTTGAAGCTTGATGGCAAAAAACAAACAAACAAACAAAAAACAAGGCAAAAAAAAGTTAAGAAATTGACCTGGTAGAAGAAAAAAACCTGGTGAACTTTAGGGGTTTTACAGGTTAATCTCTTATAAATTGTGTGTGTGTGTGTGTGTGTGTGTGTGTGTGTCTGTGTGTGTGTGTGTGCGTGCACTCACATATTGTGAAAAGTAGTATGGCATAGTGGAAAAAGAACTATTTTTTACCCCCACTGAGGAAATCTCAGTTTAAGATCTTGCTGTGTCACAACCTGTGTGATTATGAACCTACACATACATATATAAATGTATATATATATGTATACACAACCTTTCTACACCTCCTTCATTTTTCATATGTCAGTTGAGAGGGTTGAACCCGATTACCTCTAAGGATCCTTTTAGCTCTAAGATTATGACCATAACCTCTTTGAAAACTGGGACAATTTTGATCTTGCCTTAATGTCACCAAGGACTAGCATGGTGTGTTATATATGTTATATATATATATATATACATGTATATATATATATATGTATATATATATATATTTATATATAATATATGTATATTATATATAATAGGAATTTAATTATTTATTAAAATGAATTGTTTGAAACATAGCTGATGCAATAAAAAAATAATGATATAGTGCTTTCTAAGTATTCTCTTATAACATTCTACTTATTCTCTCTCAGAAAAACTGACCTCCTAAGACACTCACTATTTATAAGGAGGTCCCCATACCATCATGCTCATTCTCCATTGGTGTATTTAACCCCCAGTTAGTCTATTTATTTTCTTGGGCATGTCATAACTGAATGGGCCAATGAATTGTTCTAATTGTTTTCATTTATAAAGTATTCTTAATCTGGTGTCCATGAATCCTCAAAAAGTCCATGAATTCATTTCAGAGGGTTTCTGAACTTGTGTGTGTATGTGAAATCTGTACTGAAATTCATGTATTTTCTTTGTAATCTTATTTATTTCTATTTAATTAATTAAAAATGTTAATCTGAGAAGGATTTCATAAACTTCATCAGATTGCCAAAAAGATTTGTGATGTTTTTAAAATTTTTAATTATTTTAATTATTTTATTTGTTTATATTTGTTGTGACTTTAAAAAAAAAAAGATTAAGAACTTATGTTCCTAATTTGAATGTCATAGAAGCAGCATTGCCCTCTACTGGCTTATTTTCCCCCTATTAATTCACAGATTTTAGTACCAAAAAATACCTCAAAACCATGGAATCAAAACTTCATTCTAGATAACAAAACAGGTTTAGATTTAAAAGATTAAAACAAAAAGTCTTAAACATTTTTTGTGGTACAGTAGGAAAAAGAACCGGATCTATAATCAGAAGAAGTGAGTTCAAATTCTGCCTTAGGGAAAAATTACCTGTGTGAACTTGGACACAGCTTCAGGTTTTTTGTTTTTGTTGTTGTTTGTTTTGTTACTGTTGGTTTTAGTTTTTTTTAGTGTAAAATAGGGGATTTGAACTAGCTGGTGTCTAAGGCACTTTCCAATTCCATTTCCAAATCCTGTGATTCTATGTGCTATATTATAGTAGTATAGCATATCAGAGCTATAATTCTAGTATTCTCTAGGATATATAACTCTGCTTATAACATAACTTCTAGGATTCTATAGTACTTGTTACAGAAATGTCAGCTTTAGGCCTTGGATATCTTATTATCATATCATTCAGTATGGAACCTAACAATATTCCCAGAGATCAGGGTTATAATATCAGAGAGTGGAATACCCATTCCTTCCAAAGCTAGTAGGGAATGAGGGAGTAGCTAACTCTGATTTTCCCATCAGAGTAACCTAAGTCTTAGGACAGATGGAATGGTCTCTATCTCCTGTCTTTTTAATGATTAATCCTAAATACACATCAGTTCAGTAGCCATCTATAAGAAGATGATGGCAACTTACAATTCCTGTTGATTCAGATGGTTATGGAAACAAATTCCTTTTTAAGTTTTTATTCCTATTAATTGATAACTGTCATTTATATTATACATACACATGTTCAAATAAATCTAATACATTAAAATATACTTAATCCTAATACTAAACTAACCATGCTTTAAGTTTGCCTTAATGATTCAGAAGGAACTTAGAAATCTTGCACTACTTTCTACTTATTTAATGTCATAATAAGGAAGACTGTATAATTGAATTAGTAAGTTACAATTGCTACTAATAGCTCCTAAGAAGATACCAACCTCTCTTCCATGCTAGGGCTACATGCAGGGCTATAAAGCTAGGTGAAGTAACACATCTTTTATGATATTTTGACATGATGACATGTCCTTGAAGATAGAAAAAAATAGGTGCAGACTCTTTTTGGTAGAGCAGAATGACTCTAAGGGTCTGGTATCTCTGAGCAGCTTTAATCATGTTGCTTTCATTTGTGTTCTTAGTGCATCAACAGAGAAACTTTTGTGAACTATTATATTTAATATAGAGAGCTAAATACTTTAGTGATGATAAGTATTGTAAATTTTATAGAGTGATATTCCCTGAACTCTCTTGCCTCCATTTTTGATGTTTCACCATTATTCATGTTAGTATCACATCCATAGTCTAATTCAAATATCTCACTATAACATTTTCCCTAATGTTCCTTGTTATGTTTACACTGTCTTCCTAAAACTTCACAGTACATTTGTCCAACACTCTACACTTAGAGAGGCATCATGGCATGGTAGACTTCAACTGGACTTGAAAGACCTAGGTCAAGTCTCAACTCTGACATAAATTAGCTCTGTGACCCTGGATCAGTCAGTTTTCTAAGACTGTAAGTTGCAGAGATATAGCCAAATTTCCTATCCCAATTTTCCATCCTTATCTTATTCCTATAAATTTCCCTCTTCTCATCTTATCTCTTCTTAGACTATAAGCTCCATTAGGGTAAAGTAAGCAATACAAACAGAAGCAGCAGGAGCAAAACACTAGTCTTCCATAGCATAGAATGATTCTATGTATATACTTGGTGCTTAGTAAGTCTGTGTATAAATTGTAGGGGCATTCCTAATTTTTATATATAAATATTTTAAGGGAAAAGGATCTATATGTTCAAAAATAGAATAACAAAGAACTCAAAATTGATTGGAATCTGATCAATTGAGGAATGATTGAACGAGCTTACTATATGATTGTAATGGAATAGTATTGTGCTATCAGAAATAATCAGTATGCTCTCAGAAAAACCTGGAAAGATTTATATCAAATGATGCAAAGTGAAATGAGCAGAACCAGAATGCTGTAGGCAGTAACAGCAATATTATATGGGAATGACTTAGATATTATCAGTAATGCAACAATCCAAGACAATTCCAAAGGACTTGTGAAAAATATACTATCCACCTCTAGAGAAAGAATTGATGGAGTCTGAATGTAGATTGAAGCATATGTTTTAAAACTTTCTTTACTTTTTTTTGTCTGTGTTTTCTTTCATAACATGACTGATATGGGAAAAAAATATTTTACATTCTTGCACACATATAGCTGTTAACAAATTGCTTGCCTTCTCAATGAAAACACTAATATAGCAGAGACAATTGAAAGAGAAGTAATTTGGAGCTAAGATTTGATATTGGCTATTAAAAGGCATATAAAAAATCCAATTGTTTGGATTCTGGATATGTGAAAGTACACTGCACTTCAGGGAAAACATCAGCCTGCTCTGTTTTCAGACCTATAATGAACTGAAAAGGAGAGGAGTTAATAAATGTTTTCCAGACTAAGCATGTTTAAGCAAAGAACATTTCAACTGATTTCAAAAAAAAAAATAAACTTAAAAGACAAAGAATGATCAGGCTCCAACCTCATGAATACTCAATTATGAACATCACACAGGTACTAAAAAGCCAGTTGACTTAGATAAACAGTCAGAGGACACTAGCAAACTGAATTCAGACAGTCTTGCTTAAAACAATACAATACTCTTGTTCTGCATAAGAGGTCGGATATTTCAATATGTATATCAGTTTCTTCATTATGTGCCTTTAGGTTATATGGATAAAAATCAGTTGGTTTTTGTGATAGTTACTAAGTGTTTGTATTAGGAAAACTGTTTGAGGATTTGAGTGTAATTGCAGCATTAGCTATGACATTCCATTTCTGGAAACCTGGTTAAGCAATCAGAATGAATGAAGTGGAAGGCAGTTTTTCCTAAGAAGCTAACCTTTCCAATATATGAAAAAGATAGATGCTAAAGTAATTTTAGAGTATTGACTTAGATTTGCTGGTTTTTAGCCCCCTCCCCCCAACCAGGCCAAGTCCTGGGATCAAAGTCTTAAAAGTTTAGTGTCCTACATATCAGGTAAAGAGCTACATTATTTGTGATTTAAGGGAAGATAGGGCAATTTCTCTTTTCCAAGTGAGTGGTCACATACCAATGTGCTGTTTAGAACAAAAAGAGAGAAAAAGAGATTAGATGTGATTCCATAAGGCCTGAATATTAGGGCAATAGTCTTGTTTTACATAATGTGCCACTCATTAGAAATAGAAAAAATATGACTAATGACTAAGTCTTTTTATGATATATCTGTAAAATAATGTAAGGAAGGAAAACGAGCATTGACTGGAAATCAGAAGCTCTAGGTTCAATTCACAGTTTTAGTATAAGCCTTAAAACTCAGTTTCCTTATTTGAAAAATTGGAATAATAATAATATACTACATCTCTCTATAAGACTGTTGTGAATAAAGTGAGTTGTAATCTAATTATTATGTTAAATATTGCTATTTAATAAGTGTTATATAGCACTTTCTCTGTGATGACAACAAAGCTATAATGATTTTGCCTGATATATTCACTGAAATCTCTAGGACATTTTGAATACATTCTCTTTATGCCAAAACTGGCAAAATCCTATGCCTGAAAAATATTGGTATTATCTTCAAATTTCAGAATTTTTAGAAAAAAAGGAGGGAGAATCAATAATAAGTATCTAAAGGATTAATTTAAGAGTAGTTATATTTTTTTTTGCCAAAATGAAGCTAAAAGTTAAATTAGATACCAGTTACAATATTAATAAGTCTTGTTGATATAGTTCTTCAAATCTGAGTATGAATACAAAAGTAATTTGCATTCACTATTAATTATTTTTTGAGCTTATTGAAAAATTTATATATTAGTCCTACTTTGTAGAAGAGGAAAAACCATTAGGGATGTTGGAAGTCTTGCCTAGGATTGTATGACAATTTGAAACTGGGATAGGATACAAATGTAGGCCTTCCTGACGTCTAGCTGGGCGTTCTTTCTATCTACTTCAACATGAATTCAATCTTCCTAGATGACTACAAAATAATACTAAGGTAGTAAAGCAAAATCATTTTAAAGAAAGGAATTTTAAAATATTCTTTAAAAACTGGGAGGAATTGCAGAGTAATTTAATCCAAATAATTGCTACTTTTATTTATAAATATTTTAATCCTGGATGTATTCCTTGTCCATTTCCTAGCCCTCATAAATTCTCCCTAAAGTATCTCTCTAATAAATTCTCCCTCTTGTTCTTCTGGTATATTGGGGGTACCAATGTGTTACTAAAATTGTCCATTAGTCACTAGTGTCTTATTAATTAGAATGTGTTATTTGAAATGAGGCTATTTTACTTTTCTAATAAGATATCTAGAGGTTAGCATAATGCTTTCCATATAGACAATGCTTCTTTCATTCATTCATTCATTTATAAACATTAAATGGTTATTTTAAAGAAAATTAATAAAAACTACTAGAATGAACAAAAAAGGGGGTAGAACACACTTCAAAGATGTCAACACTCCTACTATAAAAAGAACATTGCTTAAAGAAAAAAATAGAACAAAATCATAGTTTCATAATGGAGGTAGAATGAAAAGGGGAAAGATTGTTCTTTTTTGTTTGTTTTCTTTTGTTTTTCTTTCAGTGATACCACTAATGATCTCTGCAGAACAGGAAAAGAAAGAGTAAAAAAAGAAAATGGAATTTGAGTTATTGTTCTTCCAGCTATCCCATGTGATTATGATGAAAAAGGCGAAAATAAAGTGACAAAAAATGAAAGAACAACATGTTCTTCCTGCCTTCATGGATCATACAATCTGTTATGAAATACAAGATAACTGACACAAAATAGAATGTGTAGTAATAATAAAAAAGATATAGTATTTTGAGGAAATATATTATTTCCCAATGAGATTATCTTAGAAAAAATTCATAAAAAGAGATATAATTTAATATGTCTTAAAGGGTTCAAAGAAATTGAATGGCTTAAATTATTAAGGAAGGGAAATCCAAATAGAAAAATTAGATGACCAAAGAACAGAAGATAGCTAAAGGAGTGGTAACTAAGATCACATTTTCAATTGTAAATGAAGTGAGGATATTTTTCCTAGAAAATGAGAACATGGGTGAGGGAATGGGGAAAGAGAGGAGGGAACAGGGACATGACAACAGTCTCTAGTACATGAAAAACTCTCTTGTGAAAGGAAAATTAGACATTTTTTGTTTGACTTAAGAGGTCAAAACAAGGAGCATTTGGTGAGGAAGTTTTATTGCACAGAAGGAAAACTTTCCTGACAATTGTAAAAAGCATTAGAATGGAAAAATTTGTAAAAAAAAAAAAGTAAATTCCCCAAGACTGGGGGTCTTGAAGAACAGGTTTAGTGACCACTTGTCTGGAATATTGTTCAGAGGATTGTTGTTAATATGTGGCTTGGACTAGAGAACCTCTGAGGTCCCTTGCAAATTTGAATCCCATGAATCACAATTGTAATCTTTAATGACACAAGAAAAATGGTTGATTTCCCTCCCAGCATGGCCACAATACACTAGTGACAAAGTTAATGTACCTCCTTGAATGCCTCCTTTATCACAATGGAGTACCTTTAACAGTTAAGAAAATGAAACCTATTATCTCACATATACTTAGTCTGTGGGGAGAAAATTCACAAAGTAAATGTGGAAAGAGTAGTAATATAACAGTTTCATGCTCAAGCAAAATGTAGTACATTTTGAAATGATGGATGGATCTGCTGAGAGGATTTTCCATTTGAAAAACCAAGGATCTTTTTTTAGTAGAGACAAGCCATATGGCTTAGCAAACATCCATTATTCAACCTGAGTATTTATAGCCCTTAACAATATCTATAGTATCTATCTCTCTATCCATCCACACACATATACATGCATACACAGATATGTGTATAAAATAAACATACATACATACAAATACACACAAAAGCTTACAGCTTTAATGAAAATTACTCAAATCTTTGCCAAATTACTGAATTCAAATTGGAGAAATTGTTTGCAAGATGTTTTTAGTATTCTACAAAGATCCTAATTGTAAAATGGCAGTTTATTTAGTTACTTCTTAGATAAAAAATAACAAGGTATTTTGGTGTAGTATGACAAATAATAAAGATGGCATCCCATCTATGACTTTAGCACATAAGCAAGGGCTAAAACACTGAAAGATTAAGTGCCTTCTCCAGGATCATATAATCAGTATCAAAGGAAGAGTTAAACCTAGGTCTTTCTAATTCTAAGCATACCATTCTATCTACAATGTCATATGAAATGATATTATTTCATATTAAAGAATTAATCAGCTAAAATAATAAAGTTATTTCATAAATAACACGAGCCAAAAATGTCATCATTTCATAGAAATGATCTTCTTTATATATGGCAAGATTATTCCTTAGATAGCATAGCTGGTTGTATGATTCTATAATCAAAGCCTTTCTAGGGGAATGTAGCAAATTACTACTGCATTGGTATAGCTTTCAAAAATTCAGTCACCTTGAATCACAAGATATATGATGAGGCTATTTATGGATATGAGTAAAAATTTTGGAATATTGAATATGAAATGAATGACCCCATCTCTTCCTTGAAGTATTAGAAGAAGCAGGTGATGATTTCAAGTGCATTTTATCTACCTATGGAGGGATTTTAGAAAGAGAGATTTAAAATATATGGTTAAATTATCACCTACACTCGTGGAAGGAATGCCCACACAAACAAACTCAAAGATCTCTTGAAGTAAAACATAAAACAGTAAATGTTGAAAACTTATGAAATTGGGAGGGTGTATTTAAATCTGCACATAGAAGAGAGGAGAGGGGATAGAGAGAGGAATTTGGAACTCAAAATCTTATAAAAATGAATGCTAAAAATTGTTTTGACATATACTGGGGAAAATAAAATGCTATTAAAGACTGTGTATAGAATTATTTATTTAGACTGCAGTCAATAGAAAAGTGTATATATAATAGCACAGCTAGTGAAATGATATACTCACCACTCTTAGGGATAATCTTTTAAGGAAATAATGTTGGAAAAATCAGAAATAAATCAATTGCTAGGCTCAAGAGCCACATAATTTCTTCACTTTAAATGAGAATACAGTGACCAGGTCATTAAAAAGAGTCAGAATAAGGGATATGAGAAAATTTTTGTGGGAAAATTGTATCCTAAATAAATAATTAGCCCATGGGGTTTCAATAACATGGTGTAGTAGAATGAGATAGGGAATCTGAGTTCTAAGTGATAGCTCAACCACTAACTAGATTTGAGAACTTACTTAAGCAAGTCACTTAAAGACTCTGGGCCTTGGTTTTAATTTTTTTTTTTAAAGTGTGTGAGGTTTCAAGTAATTAAATTCATTAAGTGTCTAGTATTCCATGATAATTTAAATATGCTGTATGATACTTTTATTTACATTTTCTAAAAAATAAAATGGGTCTCTGAATTTATCAGATTTTTACTCTAAAATTCTACTGTGAATACTTAAAACAATTTTCAAAATGCATTTTATTCAACTTAGCATTATAAATTGATTTTCAGAAATTATAATTTTATATTATTAATTAAAAACTGACCATTTAAAATGAGACAGATTCACAGACACACACATACATACACACACACACACACAGCAAGAGCAAGAGCTAGAGAGAGGCAAAAAAAGAGAGAGACAGAGACAGAGAGAAAGGGAGAGAGAAAGGGAAACCTTTTTTCCTTATATCTCCTCAATACTATATTCTAAGCTAAAAGGAGACTGCTGAAAGACTATTAAAACAAATTATAAATATCCTAAATGGTAGTTGCACATAGTTTTATAATAAAACCAAATTAAATTGAGATTCATTAATTTGGAATTCATGATAATTTAGCCAAAGAAAAACTAAAGTTTCTTTTCAAATTACTTAAAAAAAAAACTTTGTTTATATCAACAAGCCAAATATAATTTTGCATATTTTTCTTAATAAAAAGATATTTTCAAGCAGTTTAAAAAAACTTACTGCTAATACTATTTGACAAAGTCAATGTGTTATTTTGCATATACTTTAACAATAAAAATATCTAGCATTTATATAGTTTTAAGATTTGCAAAGCTTACATATTATCTCATTTGATCATCAAAACAGCTCTATGCGTTAGATAGTATTGTTATCTTCATTTATTTTATGTATTTATTTATTTATTTTACATGTATCTTCAAATGATTGTAATGACTGTTCATAAGATTAATAGAAAACAGGCACAAATTTACATATAAATGTATACACACATCTATACACATGTATGTGTGTATGTATACATATGTATATATGTGTTTATTGTATGCATATGTATACACTAGTCTTGAATGGAAACACATTTTGAAATAGTATGCTGAAAAGGAGAAAGTATTACTTAGGAGGTGCAATTGGAACTAGGAATTCCTTAAATTTTTGGATGTTTGAATGGAGGAAGCATAGAACCTAATGGTTAAGACTTCTATTCCCTAGTTAGCCCACCTCTTTGTATTATCCTTGTTCAGATGAGGAGAATCCATAAAGAGTTCATACATTCATATCTGTAGATATATTCTTTCAATTTACAAATAATTACAGGAAACTAAAAATGTATCAGCTTTTCATATGGTCTGATTTCTTTTCAATTTTTCTACCTCTATCTTTTCCCTTTAGGTGAAAAATTCAAATGATCTTTGTTTCTGTGTTTGTCAGTCTGAGTATGTGTCTCCCCTTTTCTCTAAATCTTTCTTTACCTCTCTCTTTATCTATATATCCACTTATCAATATCTTTCTTTCTCATTTAGCACTTATTCCTTCTTTCTATTCTAAATGAATTTTCTCCAACATTTTCCTTTATCCTATTATCTTTAATATTATTTTATTACTTTTTAACAGAAAATTCCTTTATTTTCTTCCTTTCTCTTAGTTACTAAGTGCTAGTGCTTACTTTTATACAATCCTTTCCCACCATTCTCATTTCTGCTTGTGGGTTTGGGAGAGGAAATGGATTTATATCTTCCTTCACTACTCCAATGTGGAGTCATTTTTGCTCTGTTCTATTATAGATGACATCAACATAGTCTTTTTTTTCCCCAAAACTTATCATTGTTGTGCAAGAAAAATCATATCTACACAGAAGACATATCAGATAAAGGAAACACAATGTAAGCAATCATCAATCAAGAGCATGAAAATGTTATGTTGTGGTCCACATTTCACATCCCTCTCTGGGTGTATATGGCTTTCTTCACTGAACAATTGGAAGTGGTTTGAAACATTTCATTGTTGAAGAGAGCCATGTCCATCAGAATTGATCGTCATATAGTATGGTTTTTTTATTAAAGCTTTTTATTTGTATTACATATGTATGGGTAGTTCCCCAGCATAGATCTTTACAAAGCTTTCCATTACAAATTTTACCCGCAGTCCCCTCCCCTCCCCTAGATGGCAGGAAGTCCATTTCATGTTAATAATGTTGTAATACTTGACAAGTTGTGCAAGAAAAATCCTATGTACAAGAAAAAAAAGAAAATCAGAGAAAGGCAACACAATTCAAGCAAACATCAATAGAGATCATGAAAATGTTACGTTGTAGTCCATATTTCATATCCCTCTCTCTGGATGTATATGGCTTTCTTCAGTGAACAATTGGAACTGGTTTGAAACATTTCTTTGTTGAAGAGAGTCATGTCCATCAGAATTGATCATCATGTAATACTGTTGTTGCTGTGTATAATGATCTCCTGGTTCTGCTCGTTTCACTCAGCATCAGTTCATGCAAGTCTCTCCAGGCCTCTCTGAAATCATTTTGCTGGTCGTTTCTTACAGAGCAATAATATTCCATAACATTCATATACCATAATTTATTCAGCCACTCTCCAATTGATGGGCATCCATTCAGTTTCCAGTTTCTAGCCACTACAAAAAGGACTGCCACTAACATTCTTTCACATGTGGGGCCCTTTCCCTCCTCTAAGATTTCTTTGGGATATAGGCCCAATAGAAACACTGCTGGGTCAAAGGGTATGCACAGTTTGATAACTTTTTGAGCATAGCTGCAAATTATTCTCCAGAATGGTTGGATCCGTTCACAGTTCCACCAACAATGTATTAGTGTCCCAGTTTTCCCACATCCCCTCCAACATTGATCGTTATCATTTCCTGTCATTTTAGCCAATCTGACAGGTGTGTAATGGTACCTCAGAGTTGTCTTAATTTGCATTTCTCTGATCAATAGTGATTTGGAGCAACTTTTCATATGACTAGAGATGGTTTTCATTTCATCATCTGAAAATTGTCTGTTCATATCCCTTGACCACTTATCTATTGAAAAGTGGCTTCAATTCTTATATATATGAGACAATTCTCTACATATTTTAGAAATGAGGCCTTTATCAGAACCATTAAATGTAAAGATGATTCCCCAATTTGATGCTTCCCTCCTAATCTTGTCTGCATTAGTTTTATTTCTACAGAAACTTTTTAACTTAATATAATCAAAATTATCTATCTGGTGTTCAATTAGGAGTTCCCGATCTTCTTTGGACATAAATTTATTCTATCTCTACAGGTCTGAGAGGTAAACTATACTACGCTCCTCTAATTTGCTTACAATATCACCCTTTATATCTAGATCATGAACCCATTTAGATCTTATCTTGGTATGTGGTGTTAGGTGTGGGTCAAGCCCTAATTTCTTCCACACTAGTTTCCAATTTTCCCAGCAGTTTTTGCTGAATAGTGAGTACTTATCCCAAAAGCTGGGGTATTTGGGTTTATCAAACACTAAATTGTTAAGGTTATTGCCTAGATTGTCCTGATAACCTATCCTATGCCACTGATCGACTGCTTTTAATTTCATCCTCTGAAAATTGTTATCCTCATTTTAAAGAGAAGGCAACTGAGAAAAATAGAGCTGAAATTATTTTCTTTGAATCACATAACTAGTATGTGTATGAGACAGCACTGGAACTAAGAACTTCCTCTGAATCCAACATCCTTTGCCATTTAACTACCTATTAATGAAGGTCCAGCAGTCTATAAACCTGTTTGATAGTTGTTAGTTCCTGTTAACCAATTTTCTTTTTTAAATACAAGTAATTAAATTTACTCAAATATTTTGCAAATATAGATTGGTTTTTGTTACTCAAAATGAATGTTTTTCTATGCTTGCATTTCATAGATTTTGAGAAAAACAGATCATCATCTGATTATTAAGGGATTGGATAAAGGGAAAATGAATTGTGTCTAGTAGATTCTTCTTTTTTTTTCTTTTAAATTTTCCTACTGTCCTCCACTTATAACCATTTTATTAACTCCCCAAATATATCTCCTATTTAAAATGTGCTTAGTTTGCATGAATTTGTTAAGTCTTGTTATGCCTAAATTAGGTGCCTTAATAAAGTTGCAAAGCTATATATGGTACCAAAAAAATTACCCGTTACCTGTGTTTATACTTACACATAAACTTCCTTTATACTTACACATAAACTTCCTTTATGAATATACATTTAAGAAGAATAAACTCAAATAAATCAAAAGAAAATAAAATGTCAGAACTAAAATTAATATTAATGACAATTTAATCCAATCTACCTCTTCCATTAGAATATAAGGTCCTTTAAAACAGAAATTATTATTATTATATACATATATTTTTAAATCCCTAAGACATAGCACAATTACTGGTACATAGTGTTTAATAAAGACTAACTGACTGACTGGCTGACATTGTTGGAATGATTTTGCAAAGACAAATTTGAGACTTTAAGAAGTTAAGTGACTTGCATGCAATCACAAAACACATAAGTTTTTGAGCTTGTTTTTTTAACTTCTCTTCTGGGGGTGGAGCCAAGGTGGCTGGGTAAAGTCAGAAAATAGATTGAGCTTTTCCAGTTTCCCTTGAAAACCACCTGAAACTAAGCCTCTGGAATGAAACCCCTCTCCAACTTAAGATAGATTGAAAAAACTTCAAGAAAGGTCAATCTCACTGGTGTTATAAGGGTGGTCAGCCCATGTCAGGTAGACTCTGAGAAAGCCAGTGAGAGGGTCTTAATCACAGCAAATCAGCAACTAAGACCCTCAAGTCCTGGGTCAGTAGAGGGGCAAGTCAGTGGGGCAGCTTACAATTCCAGCTCAGAAGGTAAACTCCGAGAAACCAGGCTGTTTCCTGAAAAGAGAAGGCAAAGCTACTCCCTGCAAACACAAGGGGCTCTTGTGCTGAAAGCCAAGGCTCAGAGTTGCACAGAAAACTTGGAACAGTGCACCATTTACCTCAGGAAGAGCTCTACCTCAGAAGTAAAAAAAAAAAGTGGAAATACCAAAGAAAAGGAAAGAAAATGGTAAAGAAACAGAAAAAAAAAACCTTTGACAATAGAAAGTTACTATGGTGACAAGATAGACCAAAACACAAACTCAGACAAGGACAGAATGCCCGCAGAAGAAATCTCAAAAAGTGAGATAAATTGATCTCAGGCCCAAAGAGGCTTCTTGGAAATGCTCACAAAAGACTTCAAAAAGCAAATAAAAGAAGTAGAAGAAAAAATAAAAAAAAAAGAAATGAGAGGTATGCATGAGAGTCAACAGTTGGAAAAGGAAAGGAAAAAATTGTCTGAAAAAAACAACTTCTTAAACAGTAGAATAAACCAAATGGAAAAAGATACAAAAGATAACTGAAGAAAATCACACATTAAAAACTAGAACAGGATATATGGAAGCTAACGACTTTGTGAGACAGCAAGAATTAATCTAACAAACAAAAAAGAATGAAAAAAATGGAAGAAAATGTGCACTACTTCATTGGCAAAAAAAACCTATGTGGAAAATAGATTCAGAAGAGACAATTTAAAAATTATTGGCCTACCTGAAGACTATGACCAAAGAAAGATCCTGGATTGCATTCTACAAAAGGTCATTAAGGAAAATTGCCCCAATATTCTAGAAACAGAGGGAGAAATACTCCTTGAAAGAATCCATTGAGTACCTCTGGAAAGAGATCCCAGAAGGAAAACCTCAAGGAACATTATTGGGAAACTTCAAAACTACAATCTCAGGCCAAAAATACTGCAAGCTGCCAGTCAAAAACAATTCAAATATCAAGGAACAACACTCAGGACTACCCATGATGTCACATCTTCTAATAAAAGATTGGAGGGCCTAGAATATCATATTCCAAAAAGCAAAGGACCTAGGATTATAACCAAGAATTAATTATTCAGGGACACTGAACATCATCTTTCAGGGGAGGAGATGGAGCTTCAATGAAGTAAGAGACTTTCAATTAATTTCAATTGAAAAAAAAGAAATAAACAGAAAATTTAATCAACAAACACAGGACTCAAAAGTACCAAAAAAGGTAAACAGGAGAAAAATATTTATTAAAAGGTTAAACTGTCTATATTCTGACATAGAAAAACTATATCTATAATTCTTGAGAATTATCTGACATTAGGATAGAAAAAAAGATGCAGCACATGCACTGGGGGTATGGTTGTAAATGGTTCCTGATCTGATGATATCAAAGAAAAAGACATTAAGGCGTGGAAAATGTCTGCACTGAAAAAAAGAGGAAAGGGGAGATAAAATGGGAGAATTAGTTCACATGAAGAGGTACAAAATATCGATTACAATCCAGGGAAAGAAGGGAGAAGGATGAGCATTGTTTGAAGCTTGATCTCATCAGTTTTGGTTTTAAATGGACATAATTTAATCACTGTGTTTGGTATAGAATGTTATCTAACCCTGTAAAGAAGTAGGAGGAAAAAGAGGAAAATAAAAGGGAGGGACAGAATAGAAGGGAGAGTAGAAACACTTGGGGGAAAGGTTAAAGAATAAGGAAAAGATTTTTTTTATTAAAACTTTTTATTTGCAAAACATATGTACAACATTAACCCTTATAAAGCTTTCTGTTACAAATTTTTCCCCCCTACTCCCCATCCCTTCCCTAGATGGCAGGATATCCACTACATGTTAATTATGTTAAAATACTTGACAAATCGAATGTATGTATACATATTTCTACACATCATTTTTGTGCAAGGAAAATCATATCTACAAAGGGAAAGATTGATAGGAGATACAGTAGTAGGCAGAGTGGATTAAAAAATATTACTAAGAGAAGGGGAGAGGGATGGTAGGAGATAAGTTAGTGGGTGGGGCGAATAAAACAATCACAGGACTAAGGATAGGGTAGAAAAAAAGAACAAAAGTATATACAGGGGAAAAATAGGGTGGAGGGAAATACAGTTGGTAATCATAACTGAATGTGAATTGGATGAACTCTCCCATAAAATGGATTAAAAAGAAAATTCCTACATTTTGTTTACAAGAAATACATTTGACACACACACACACACAGACATACAGAGTAAAGGTAAAAGGCTGAAACAGAATTTATTATTCCTTAGTTGAAGTAAAAAAAAATAGGGGTAGCAATTCTGATCTCAGGTAAAGCAAAGATAAAAATAGCACTTATTAAAAGAGATAAGGAAGGAAAGTACATCTTGATAAAGGATACAGTAGATAATGAAGTATTAATGATAAGAAATGTGTCTGCACCAAGTATAATAGCCAGCAAAATCCTATAGAAGATTTTAAGCCAGTTACAGGAAGAATAGACAGCAAAACTATTCTAGTGGGGGACCTTAACCTTCCCCTCTCAGAGACAAACAAATTTCACCACAAAATAAACAAGAAAAAACTAGGGAGGTTAATAGGATCTTAGAAAACCTAGATATCTAAACCTTTGGAGAAAATTGAATAGAGACAGAAAGGAATACATTTTTTTTCTTGACAATACATGGCATCTACACAAAAAAAGTGATGATGCATTACGACACAAAAACTTCACAGTCAAATGCAAAAGAAGGAAAATATTAAATGGTTCCTTTTCAGACCACAATGCAAGAAAAAAATATATATTCAATGAATGGCCAAGGAAAGATAAACTAAAAAAACAATTGGAAATTAAATAACCTAATTCTAAAGAATGAGGGCGTCAAACAACAAATCACAGAAACAATACATAATTTTATCCAAGAAAATAACAACAATTAAACAACAGACCAAAAACCTCTGTGATACAGTCAAAGCAATTCTTAGGGGAAATTATTATAAACCTTTGTTTAATTTTATCAGAAAAAGGAAAAAAAATCATCAGCATAAAAAATAAAAGGGGTGAACTTACCCCTAATGAAAAAGAAATGAAAGCAATAATTAGGAACTATTTTGCCCAACTCAATGGCAGCAAGTTTGATAATCTAACCGAAATTGATAAATATATTGACAGATTAACAGAAGAGGAAATAAAATACTTAAATAGCCTCATTTTAGAAGAAGAAATTGAACAAATCAACAATGAACTCCCTAAGGAAAAAAAATCTCTAGAGCTAGATGGATTCACAAGTGTATTCTACCAAACATTTAAACATTAACCAATTAATTCCAATACTATGTAAAATACTTGGAAAAATAGGTAAAAAGGAGTATTGCCAAATTCCTTCTATGATACAAGTATGGCAATAATACATAAACTAGGAAGAGACAAAACAGCGAAAGAAAATTTGGGGCCAATATCCTTAAAAAATATTGATGCAAAAGTTTTAAATAAAATATTAGTAAAGAGATTACAACAATTTATCAACAGGATGATACACTATGACCAAGTGAAATTTATACTAGGAATTCAGGGCTTCTTCAATATCTGAAAATTATTACTATAATTGGCCACATCAATAACAAAAGCAACAAAAATCATATGATAAACCCAATAGATGCAGGGAAAACTTTTAACAAAATACAGCACCCATTCCTATTAAAAATAGGGGAGAGCAAAGGGATAAAGGGAGTTTTCCTTAAAATAATTAAGTAGTATCTATCTAAAACTTTATTTATTTTGCTGAGGCAATTGGGGTTAAGTGACTTGCCCAAGGTCACACAGCTAGGAAGTGTTAAGTGTCAGGCCAGATTTGAACTCAGGTCTTCCTGACTTCAGGGCTGGTGCTCTATCCACTGTGCCACCTAGCTGCCCCCTCTATCTAAAACTTATAGCAAGCATTATTTGTAATGGAAAGAAGCTGGACACATTTCCAATAAGATCAGGGTGAAAGAAAATGCCCATTATCACCAGTATTATTCAACATTGTACTAGAAATGTAGACTTTAGCAATCAGAAAAAAAAAGAAATGAAAGGAATTAGAATAGGCAAGGAGGAAATAAAACTATTAGTTTTTGCAGATGATATGATGATATACTTAGAGAATCCTAGAAAATCATCCAAAAACCTACTGGAAACAATTCACAGCTTTAGGAAAGTTTCAGAATAGAAAAAAAAAAACCCACACAAATCATCACCATTTCTATATATTACTGACAAAGTTCATCAAGAGATAGAAAGAGACATTCCATTTAAAATTATGATAGACAAAGTAAAATAATGAAGTCTACCTGCCAAGACAAACCAAGAACTATATGAACACAGTTACAAATCATTTCTCACACAAATAAAATCAGATGTAAACAACTGGAAAAATATCAGTTCATAGCTAGGCTTACTTATATAATAAAAATGACAATTCTACCTAAATTGGTCCACTTGTTCAGTGCTGTACCAATCAAACAGCCAAACAATATTTTATAAAACTAGAAAAAATAATAACAAAATTTATCTGGAAGAATAAAAGGTCAAGAATATCAAGGGAATTAATGAAAAAAATTACAAAAGATGGTGGCTTAGCAGTACTAAACCTAAAACTATATTATAAAACAGAGTCATCAAAGCCATTTGGTACTGACTAGAAAGGGTGATGGATCATTGGAACAGATTAGATACACATGACATAATAGTTAAGGCTATAGCATCTAGTATTTGATAATCCCCTGAAGTCCAACTTCTGGATAACTGCTCACTATTTGACAAAAATTGCTTGGAAATCTGGAAAATAATTAAGGACCATGCCTAAGTGTAAAGTGTTAGGTCAATTCTCCTAAAGCCCCCACTTGAAGGAATTGCACATCAGTCTTTACTGATGCAGATTTTGCTTGTGAAATGGGAATGAAATAAATTGGAGGCAAGAGGGAAGAGGAGGGAGGTCAGAGAATGCAACTGCCTCTCAGTCTCCTCGTCTTGTTGTCATCCTCTCTCATCCTCTCTCATGAAGTGACTATTCTGCTGGTCAGAATTAGATCCCCTGCAGCCACTAGCAGGTGGCTCCTGTAACAAATAGCATATGAGAAACTCAGCACAAACCTACATCTTTCACCTCCAAAATAAGGTGAAAATGGATACATGATGTGGGCATAAAGGATGATACAATAAACAAATTAGAAGAACAAAGGGTAATTTACCTATCAGAATTTTGAGGAAGGGAGGAACATATGACTAAAGAAGAACTAGAGAACAAAATATGACTTTTGTAAGAAAAATTGTAAAGAAAAACACTATTTTTGTCATTTGAAAAAAATAGAAACTCTTTTTCAACAGAATCTAATAATAATATACACTAATTGATTCATGTGTATTTAGAATATTTAATATAAGAATGAAAAAGTTTCCAAACTTGAATTGTGAAATATGGAACCTTGGAAAAACAAAACAAAACAATAACCCCAAAACCCAGAAAAAGTAATCTGGGAGCAGATATACATATATACATGCATATACATATATGTAATTGATATACATGCATACATACATATTTGAAGGACTCTGAAAGGCATTTGAGTTCCATGTTGTTAAGAACCTTATAAATCAAGTATAATACTTGAAAATCAATTGGATTTATAGTAGAAAGCAGTGAAAATTACCTGATTCTTGATAAAAACTCTGCAGTGCATTTTGTGCCAGATGAAATTTCTAAACATCACAAACTGCTGATGTGAACTCATGACTCATAACATTCCAGTTTCCTTCTCTAACCTCCAGTATGTGGAGAATAATGCTTCCCTTTTCTTTCTCGACTAGGAATGGAATTGTTAGGTTTCACAAATAGAAAGATAAAACTTAAGGAAAGGTATTCTAACAGAGGTCTTAATACTTCTGGGAAGTGAGTTTGTGTCTTCTGGGAGATTATATATATATATATATATATACGTATATATACATATATGTGTACATATATATACATATATATATATATATATATATATATATATGTATATATATATATAGGTACTGGAACAGAAACACATAAAGTATCACCTTATTAAATTGAAATAATAGAAATCCATGGTGTGCTCACATTATTAATGATCATTTCTTAGGATCATATGATCACAGAATTGGATATAGAAATTAGCTAAGTCCAGTGCCTTCACTTTATAGAAAAGGAATCTGAATCACAAAGAAGTTACATGATTTTCCAGGATTCTAAAATTTATATCTGAGGTAAGATTTGAACCCAATTTTTTCTGACTCCTAGTCCAAAATTCTTACCACTACACCATGTTGTGGCAGTATTTAGATATTCAGAGAATTTTACTTCACAGGAAAAGAGAATCCAGTTTCTAGACCCAGAATTGTTAACTTTCAACTCCTCAAACAGGCAAGAAAATGTTTTGGAAAGAACACTGAATTTTAAATTCAAAGATTTTAAAAGATGTGAAATTTTCAATCAGCTATTTATTAATTGCATCACATTGGGTTGGTTTCTTAAGCTTTCTGGATCTCATTTCCTCATAATGTAAAATGAATGACTTGGCCTAGTCTATGTTAGTAGTTTCCACTTAATGATCCATGAACCACTAGGGATTCACAACAATGCTTCAATAGTCTCTTGCTAAGAATTTATTTAATGATACTTTAAGTAATAGAAGTAATTATTTTTAAAATTATATAGGTATATATTAAATTATTTTTGTTGTTTAAAGAGGTTCATAGGATAACAACAAAATTGGGAACCACTGAATTAAATGATCTCTAAAATTCCATTGACTCAAAATCTTGGAATGAATATTATCCTTTTATGTACTTAATTATTAAAATATGATCAATAATTACATAAGAATTTTTCCTCTCAAGATTAATTGCAAAAGTCTTTCCATGTGCTAAATATGAGCTCCCAATTCTAAAACACTGGTTTGTTGAAATAAATATAAAATTCCCCACTCCAATACATTATTACATAAAAATGTGCAAATCATAATTATCAATAAATCTAACTTCTGTTTTATTTGACTCCAGAATTTCTCTGATATCCATTAATTCTTAAAATGATAATGTACAGACTACCACTTTATTAAATTTAATGTCTCCATACAAGTTCAATATCAGTGGGTTGAAGAAAAAACAGAAGAGTGTTTACTCTACATGACTGGTTGATCCACCATAATTTAACAATGATCAACTTCTGAAGTACCTTCTTTGCCCTTTCATATTAATCACAATTCTCTGGCATGCACACTGCGCTCTTATGAGATGCTATGTCTGTGTTTAATTACATTAATAACTTAGCATATTATTCTCCAAATGAGTCACCTTTAGTGTTAATTCAGAAATCTTAAAGAGAAATGAAAATACACGGAAGTTGAAAGACAATTTCTTCAAAAAGTATGTTCTTTCAGAAGTTGATCTAATGTTTTCAGTCTCATCATCAACACTCCTTGCACAGAATTAAAAGAGAAAGAAATATTAATTTAATCTTAGGACATGAGAATAGCTTGTTTGTGATGTTAAAATCCTATATCCTACCGTGCTAATTGGCTGCCTATTGTGTCCAAAGAAATTGCCACCACAAGACCTACAAAATCAATTGCTATTCAAGAAATGACATTTAAAAAAAATGTCCCGCTGTATATATTTGTACATTTGTATCATTATGCAATGAATGCAAGTGAGTAATAACATGTTTGTGATTGAAAAATTTATCAAGGTAGGGGACCTAAATTTTCAGGGGACCTAATCTAAGTGCTTCATCACAAGCCAGGCACCTTTGGAAGTTAACATTTTTCTGACACCAGGATACACTTTGCAACAGAAAAAGAGAAATTTAATTATAACACAGCAATACACCTCAGGCAGGGAAATGTGATTAATATTGAAGGATATGTATGCATCTTTAGGGAATTGTTTTCATGGTAGCCTTTGGTATTCATATACTCCAAGGTATCATGTGAAGTTTCAGCAATCAAAATTTACAATCCTCTGGGAATGTAGCTTCAGATAAAGGTATGATACCTTATGTGGACACAGAGAGAGAACAGAGAGAAAGGAGGGGAAATGATCAAGAGGGAGGGGAGGGAAGAAGGATGGAAGGAAGGAATGAAGGAAGGATGGATGGATAGAAAGAAAGGAGAAAACAAAGGAGAAATGAAGAAGAGAAAAAAGGGAGAGAGGGAGGAAGTAAAGGAGGATGGGAAGAAGAAAGGAAGGAAGGAAAGGAGCTGCAATTCCCAGCTGGAACTGGCCAGTTGGGTGCTTAGTGGGGCAGCTACTGTTACTCACAAATTTTCATGCTCTTTATTGATGTTTGCTTACAGTGTATTTTCTTTCTCTGATTATTTTTTTTGGTAGATATGATTTTTCTTGCACAAAAAAAATTCCCTCCTCCCCTCACCACTTTCCCTAGATGGCAGGTATTCCAATAAATGTTAAACATGTTAAAAATATATTACAAATCCAATATATGTATACATATTTAGAGTTATCTTGCTGCACAAGAAAAATAAGATATAGAAAGAAAAAAAATTAAGAAGGAAAACAAAATGCAAGCAAACATCAAAAGGAAGCATGAAAATGCTATGTTGTTGTCCACACTCAGATCCCACAGACCTCTCTGGGTGTAAATGGCTTTTTTCATCACTGAACAAATGAAACTGGTTTGAAATATCTCATTGTTGAAGAGAACCATGTCCTTCAGAATTGATCATCATATAGTCTTGTTGTTGCCATGTATAATGAATGGGCATCCATTCAATTTCCAGTTTCCAGCCACTACAAAAAGGGCTGCCACAAACATTCTTGCACATGTGGGGCCCTTTCCTTCTCTTATGATTTCTTTGGGATATAAGCCCAATAGAAACACTGCTGGGTCAAAGGATATGCACAGTTTGATAATTTTTTGAGCATAGTTCCAAATTGCTCTCCGGAAAGGTTGGATCCGTTCACAGTTCCACCAACAATATATCAATGTGTATGACAATTTCTTGATATAAGAAATATTTCTCATGTAGTAATTATAGAAATTATAACCTAGTAATATAATTAAGGGGTTCCAAATCTATAAATTTAGCCTAATTAGTAGCATGCTCTAACAATTTGGATTATTCAACTATAAATATAATCTTTGGGAGTAAAAAATATTTTGGTGGCAATGAACATGTCTAGTTTTGGGCACAATACAAAAAAGGTAGATACACGATATAGAAAAAAAAATAGACCAGGAAATGGTATCAGAAGACGTGCCAATTAGTAAGTCAGAGACTATGGATAATTCTCCTCTTTTCTTTAGGTTTCATTTTTCTTATCAGTAAAATGATCATAGTTTTACATAGGCTTCTTATCTCGAGGTTTTTATTTTTTATTTAACAAACAACATATGGAAAACATTTATTGAGAGCGTTTTATTCACAAAGAACTGTATTAAATGAAGAAGTTAAAAACAGAAAAGTAAGTCTCTTCTCTCAAAGAATTCTCAGTGTAATGGGGAGAGAAGACATATGACAGATTATAGCTGCACATCACATAAAAATGTCTCATGTTCCTTAGGGCATGGTGGCAAAGCAAATGATAAAGCCTCTTCTTTAATGTCATTTAAGGCCTCTATTTTATGTCATTTACTGATCAAAACCATATCAGTTGTCAATGTTGAACTTTTTGACAGAGTCAAGGACTTTAGTGACAAGGAAATCTTTTCTGAATATTAAGTAACTATGTTTGTAGAACCTAAAGCCATACACTCATGAGCTGCTGGAATGCATTTTCCATATACTTACTTCCCTAGGTGATGGCTAAGCAATTTACAAGAATCTAGGCAATAAGAATTATGTAGGGGGTCAGGTTATCTTCATCAATGTCTGAGAAGATATACTGATTAAGATGGTGGTAAGGTTGATTGATTTTGCCTATGCTGCTCCTAAAGGTGATAATTGATTATCATTTGATGAGGATGTTTGGCCTCTTTTGCACAGGAGTTGCTTCCCCAGATGGTGAGTTGGGTGAGAAGCCAGACCTTAGTTTGGGAAGGAGGTGAGGTGGGTGGATACTGACACTACCAGGGCTCTTGTACTTACTGTTTGTTGCTGAAAACTGTTAATCAGAATGTGAGGCATACATGAGAAATACAAGTCGAAAAAATAAATAAATAAACAAACATTTCAACTCTATGCATAGTGTATACAATTCAAACACTTTAATAAACCTTAAAATGGGTAAAAAACCAACAACAATAAATTGGAAAACAAAGATTTATTCTTTCAAAAAATAGAAGAAAAATGTTAGATTTCATTTGAGAAATATTACAATACTTTTCATGATCCTCATACAAAAAAACAAAAATCACTTTAATGCAAATATTATCCCAGGTCTGTTATGTTCTCTTGAATCATGGGATATTGAGATATAGGAAGAATATAAATTGTCAAATATATAAAGGTATTATTGCTATTGTTATTAAAAGTTTTCTTAAAGCAAGAAGGTATGGGACAACTCTTTACTTAGAGTAGGTGGTATAACATGAAGATATTAGAAAGTAGAAATTATCCATTCTTATTTTACCTCTATCATTTCTTTTAACTGGTAAATGATCTTCCACTTGGCAAATACAACATAATTATAGTAAAGAGAAAGGCAATGAGAAAAATAAACATAACTGATAAAAGAGAGAGGATATGACTGTATTTGTTGAGTTCCCATCATTTTAAAAAGGACACTTAATCTCCTCTAGTTGCTTCTTTATAGCTAGTAAGCACAGAACCAAAGCAGACTAATTCAAGTACAGGCAGGCAAAGGCCTACAGGATTCTCATTTCTTTTCCAATTCTTTTGCTAATATTCCCATTTCATTCTTAATATAAATTTAAAATTTTCTTTAAGCTCTTGCTTCATTTCTTCTAGGATTTCTGATTGATAATTGATATCAAAGCTGTGAGCTATGTATGAGGCTTTGTTTCTAATTGTTTTGGAGGTATTTTCTTCTTCAAAAGTTTGTGCTTTAGAGCCATAATAGAGGTTGAAAAGCAGTAATTCTCTGAACTCTCTTCTAAAACCTTTCAAAATATCTTTAAATAACGATTCTAAAAAATTATAAAGTGGTAAAAGTCCATGAAAGACAGTGAAAAAATTTCCTAGCCCAAAAAATGTAGAGCATTCACAGGAAAGATTTGTTGCACCAGGGTGAGAGAAGAGCACAATTCAGTAGAGGCCAGGCCTCAACAAAACAAGAGTAGGTCTCAGGGTGTTTAAACAGTGGCAGTATTGGTAATTTCTAGATCTCTCAAACAGCAGAAAATAAGGGGATCAAACAAAAGGTCAAGAATTGAAAAGGAAGGGAATTTATCAAATTCCTTCCATCAGTCAAATAAGGTTTTGATGCAAAACCCAGAAATATTTAAAACATAATCTTGTTGTTGCCGTGTACAATGATCTCCTAGTTCTGCTCATTTAACTTTGCATCAGTTCATGTAAGTATCTCCAAGCCTCTCTAAAATTATCCTGCTGATCATTTCTTATAGAGTAATAATATTCCACGACATTCATATACCATAATTTATTCAGCCACTCTCCAATTGATGGGCATCCATTCAGTTTCCAGTTTCTAGCCACTACAGAAAGGGCTGCCACAAACATTTTTGCACGTTTGTTCTTTTTCCTTTTTTATGATGTCTTTGGGATACAGGACCAGTAAAGACTCAGCTGGATCAAAGGGTATGCTTAGTTAGATAGCCCTTTGGACACAGTTCCATATTGCTCTCCAGAATAGTTGGATCAATTCACAACTCCATCAACAATAGATTAGTGTCCCAGTTTTCCCACATCCCCACCAACATTTATCATTATCTTTTTCTGTCATTTTAGCCAATCTGAGAGGTATGCAGTAGTAGCTCAGAATTGTTTTAATTTGCATTTCTCTGATCAATAGTTATTTGAAGCATTTTTTCATATGACTATAAGTGGTTTTAATTTATTCCACTGCATATTGTCTGTTCATATCCTTTGACCATTTATCAATTGGAGAATAGATTTTATTCTATAAATTTGAATCCATTCTCTAAATATTTTAGAAATGAAGTTTTTATCAGAACCCTGGGATGGAATTTTTTTTCCAGTTTACTGATTCCCTTGTAATCCTGTCTGCACTGGTTTTGTTTGTACAAAAAAGTTTTTTTAACTTATAAAATAAATATTATCCATTTTCATTCCTATACTCTAATTCTTCTTTAGCTATGAATTATTCTATCTCCACAGAGCTGAGAAGTAAACTCTCCTTTGTTCTTTTAATTTGCTTATAATATCACTCTTTATGTATAAATCATTAACCCATTTTGACCACATCTTGTATAAAGTATTAGTTGTGGGTCAATGTCTAGTTTCTGCCACATTAATTTCTAATTTTCCCAGCAATTTTTGTCAAATAGTGAGTTCTCATCCTAAAAATTGGAATGAACACATAAACACACACACACACATACCACACACACACATGCACACATGTAGTTTTAAAAGAAGATGCAATTTGAATTTTGTCTACTAAAAATTCATTTTTTTAAAAAAATATGGGACAAGAATAGTTTTTCAAGCATTCATTGGAGGAAATTATATTTTATATATAACTTTTTTCATTGTTCTTTGTGAATGATAATATGTTTGTTGATCATTTTCATAACAACTCAAATAAAAATGTGTTAAAATGTAATTTTGAAAGGATTCTGAGGAATAATTCAGAAAATACTAAGGTCTTCAAATCCCCCCCCCCACACACACACTAAAAAAATAATAGGAAAGATTTTTAGGGCTAATGTGAATAGGTAAAAATAGACAAGAGTTTGAAGAGAACATCAGTACTATGGAAATAATCAGAGAAGATGCAAAGAAAAATACCAGTCAGAGGTGTGTTTTATGTGCAGTGTAAATATCTGGCCTAATTCTACTGAAACAGCAAGTGTAAGGCCCTGGGGCCACCCGGGTTGGGAGATAATCTTGGCCCAAACCACAGAAATTTTCACCTCAAGGACAGTTGGGCATCTCAGTTAGGGAACACTAAGGAAAGCTCTGCTGATAAGTAATGCCAGGCTCTGTTCTTTGCTGAGGCATGATCCTGGGCAAGAAGGTATATTTTGTGAGTGCAGACCCAGTGGGGTGGAGGTTTTGCTGGCTGTGGGCACTTTCAGAATTCTTTCCTTTTTTCTAAGCCAGAGGGGAGAATTGAAAGAGGACCTGATGCAAGAGGCATCATGCCTAACACCTAAGAAATAGAGGTGATAATAATAAACTGATAACAGTAAGAAGCTGTTGTACATTTAAAACAAAAATGAGTGGGAAAAGGAGAAAACTACTAACCATATAAAGGTACTATGAAAATAGAGAAAACCAGGGTTTTTATTCAAAGAAAAATACTGAAGAAGAAAAAAAAAGTTTCTCTTATCTCAAAGAGTAATGTCCAATAGTTAAATGGTTACCTGCCCAAAGAAATTCATAAACGAATTCAAAAAAGATTTTAAAAATCAAATGAGAGAGATTGAGGAAAAAATTTTAAAAAAAGTTTGTGTGTGTGTGTGTTTTGCCAGTCAAAGAAAAAAAATAAAAAGATTATGAGAAGAAAATCAACCAACCAGAAGAAGAGATCCAGAATCTTAAGGAAGAAAATGACTCCTTGAAAACTAGATTTGGGTAAAGAAACCAACAAAATTATAAAGAGAACAAAAATAATAAAACAAAACATAAAGAATGTAAAAAAGAAGAGATTGTAAGACAAAATAAATGATCTAAAAATCAAGAAAACATAAGAATAATTAGACTACTTGAAAGCTATGATCAATAAAGGAATCTTAATACAATAATATAAGAAATAATTACATAAAGTTGTACTGAAGTGTTAGAACAAGGAGGGAAAGTAGAAATAGAAATTTTTTTTAAAAAAAGGAAACCCCCTAATTGTCACCTGAAAGAGATCCTACTAGAAAAATTTATTGAAACATCATAGGCAGATTCTGAAACTCACAGGTCATGGGAGAAAATATTGGGATACAATAATAATAACAACAACAAAAACAATTACAACTTTCACTATAAGAATCACCTAAGAGCTAGCAATGGCTATCTTTAAAGACCACAGATCTTGGAAAACTATATTAACAATCAAAAGAACTAGGGTTGCAGTTGAAAAAATTATGCCCAGCTTAATTAGGCATAATCTTAAATGGAAAAAAATAGATATTGAATGAATTTTCAGACTTTCATGAATTTGTTGCAAAAAAACCTGAACTTAATAGAAAATTTGTCAGTAGAGATCCAAGTGGGGAAAAAAATCAAAGGCTAAATTGTTTATGTTACATATGTGGAACTGCAAACTATGTCTAAGATTGTTATAAGTAGTTGGGTAGTTTGAAAAATAGTGATATGATCCTTAAAAGTAAAACATTGTAAGAAAAGTTATAAAGACTAGTTATATAAATGAGGAACAAAAGGAAAAATCAGGAGAAGAATCAAGAACTAAATAGAAGGAAAAGTGTTGGTACTTCTGAAACCTTATACTCTTTGGGAATAAATTAAAGAAGGAACAAGACATATATCTATCTATCTTTATCTATATCTATATCTATCTATATAAAAGTATTCCCAATTATGAAAAAGTAAGGAGGGATAAGTTGAGGAGGTGGGATAAGGGAAGGGCTTTTAGAGGGAACTTACATCAGTTCAAAAGTAAAGAGAGAACAATATAAACCTTTTGAAGAGAATAAATATTCTAAATTCTGAAAGAATTGAGTAAGGGAATAAGATATAGGCTATAGAAGGTTGTGTAGATTAATGGGAATGGGATAAAGAGGGATAGGGAGGGGGGAAAGGATAAGGGAGAGATCTTTGGAGGGAGGCAAGGTTAAGTAATAGGAGGGCAAGATAGTGGGAAGAAGTAAAGTAGAAAAGTAAAGAAAGATAGGAAATAGAGATAAAAGCAAACATAAAATAAAAATCAGGAGTAGAATTTATCATATAAAAATAAAGCAGGAGTGGTAGTCAAGATCTCAAAGTTAAAGCTAAAATTGATTTAAGCACAAAAGAGAAACTATACTATATGTCAGCCACATCAATCAATATTGTTTTAGACTATTTAAAATAACCAGTAAGTATAAGGTGAGAATGTTGCTATGATGTAGGAAATGATGAATTGGTGGAATTAGAAAAGCATGGGAAGACTTGGACTGATGAAGGAATATGCTATCAATCTTCAGAAAAACAGAGGACAACAAGCATAGTAAGCTCTTACATATATGTATATAAATGTATATATGTATGATTATAAATATTTATGTATACTTATGTTTAAGTATACATATGTATAAGTAAAGAAAAGGAATAACAGAACACATCAGTTTATTTTTACTAAAGCCACAGATAATAGGGCCAATAATGTTTTAAGTGTTGAATAGCCAAAGTTAGATTAGGATCATGCAAAAACATAACAAAACAAAACAAAGTTTTTATCATACTTTTCTTTTGTGATCTCTATTCTACAGTGCTATAAAATACCTATTGAAGCTTTATCATTCACTTTAATATATGTTTAATTTTTTTAAACATTTAACGAGAGACTCAGTGTCACTTTAAATATATATATATATATCTTCAGAAAGCACTACCAGTCTCAATTAGCCTTGAATTAATCTGCTAATGGAATTTATTCAGGTCACCTTTAACTACTTAAACAGGTTGAATTTTAATGTCATTGATGTCCAAAGGGTGCTCAAAATATTATCATACTAAATATTTAATAACATCATTACATAAAATTTAGGCATTTGCTACCCAGGCTCTAGAGGCTTTGAGCTGCACTCTATCCTGCCTCTCTAAACACTAAACAGGTCCATGGAGATTTATACATTTTTTTATAATTTAATAATAGAGCTTAAGTTGTTGCTAGTATTGCAAAATAGTGTACTTGCACAGATGTGACTGTTAATTAAAAAGTCTCTTGTGAGAGCAAATGGATTTCTTAGTGGCATTTTACACAGTTTTTTGTCATTTATGCAATTCTTAATACACAGAAATCTGAACCTGTAGACATAAAGTGAAGAAAGGGCCATATTCATTCCTAAAGACTACAAGTAAATAGAACCTAAGCAAATTTCCCTGGAAAGTCAGTTGGTATTTTTCTAAGTGCTCCATATAGTTGTGATCAATAAGATTTATCTTTAATTTTTGACAGGGAACTTTTGTTGCAAAAACTCTTATGATATCAATTTACTTTATATCTAGCATGCTAGTTTGGGAACAATTACAGATTAATACTATTCAAAAGGAGTGGGAATCTTTAAAATTGTATTTGCAGGTACCTGAATAAAATTGCCATGAATTATAATGTAGGAGAAAATTGGCAAGCCAGTGCAAGAAGTCAAAAAGGAATGGATGCATGAACAGAAAAAAGTCTATGCTTCTGTGCTTGACATCATTAAAAATTATTTCATTAAACATAAAGAATCACAAGTTTCTCTTTTTAAATTTATTTTGTCAAAGTCGAAGTGAAAAAATTATATATATACATATATATCATATATATGATTACTAATCATCTGTGTGAGAGAATATAAGAAAATGAAATATATCAAGAATCCCGAGAGCTCTAGTAATGTTTCAAGGCCATCTTGAGGATGCTTCATAGGATGCTTCAGTCAAATCCAATTCTCTTAATTGCAAACTGCATACTAAAGATTTTCCAGACAGAGACTTGGGAATTTCTAAGCACCTTACATTCTGGCTTATTGGCTACAAGCATCCCCTTCTCCTTAATTCCCCATTTCCTGCTCAAAAGCCTCTGAAAAGTATAGATATTGCACCATTATTTTGAGCAGTTGAGAATTCTTCCTCTCTGCTCTTCTTAGACCAGCAGACAATAAATACTTTTGTTTGTTTGCTTTTTTTTCTCAAGATGATTGAAGTTAAAGTGACTTGCTCAGGGTCACACAACTTGTAAGTATTAAGTATTTGAGTCTGGATTTGAACTCAGGTCCTCCTGATTGCAGGGCCAGTGCTTTATTCCCTGTGCCTTCCAGTTGCCCCACAATAAATACTTTTGTAACCTCTTATTGGATTCAGGTTTTTGTCATTTATGTAATTCTTAATACACAGAAATCTGAACTTGTAGACATCAAAGATCCTTTTTGGCTCAGCATTCTTTTAGCAGATGGTGGGATTCTTCCTTTAACAAAATAAATACCAAGAAACCATATTCTTTACAAGCAAGTACAAAATCCTCCATTCATGGAATCATTCGTTATAGCAAATGGAGAAATATTGAATACCAGCAAACTGAATATTTTTTATAAACACAAAGAGAAATGAACATAAACACATAAGTTTCTTTGCATAAAATTCTGTTTATTGCATGAACCTACTCACACACCTCAAGCTATATCTTTTCTTTCTGAATGCCAGGGTATAATTTTGACTCTCTAATGTTGGTTGGTTCCAATAACGGTTTTGTAACACATTGTAGAAAAGTCAAAGAGGTGGATTAAGTGACTATGGTTCAAGTACTTAGCTCAGAGCCTGATGCATAATAGGTGTTTAATTAATGTTTCTTAATTAATTGATTGATTGATTCTGCTCTGTAGAGTTTTTGTTTGTTTGTTTCTTTGTTTTCCTAATAGTTCAGACATCTCTCATTGTCAAGAGTTACTATGTAAGAGATTATATAGTTCTTGCAATTTCTCTCACCTTCTCCGACAGTTCTGCCTATCTCTCATCTGTCAGCTGCTTGGCATCTGCAAGATCTCATTAATAATTTTTTCACTAATAAGTTGTACTGAAGGCTTCTAAGGTCATTGCAGTCTGTAGTCTCAGATCCATCTGTAACTGAAGAATATACTCCTGCTGAGTTCTTTAGGAAGATTATATGCCTGTGGAGAGAACTATATAATGGAATAGCACCATTTAGAAAACATGCACCAAGTCCTTTAGGGCTACCTCATGAAGAAGCCTTTGTGACTTCAGACAGTGTCATCCCACCAACATGTTACATTCTCTTCTCCTCTATATTAAAAGTCAGTCTGGTTCTCTCAGATTGTCTAACAATAGATCCCAGCCCAACCCTCATATGATCATTTGGGTTTGGATGGCTCAAAGTGAACATAAATAGCAATTATTTCTATTTTGACCAGAAACCCCAAGAGTCTTTCCATACCAGTTTGATTTCTTTTAGTAATCAAACATGGCCACCTTTTACCTCATTTCTTACCTAGCCTTAATTCGCTGTTGCCTCAGACAAAATTAAACCTGATAATAATGTCCCACTGAAACTAATTTCATTTCCAGTTGTCCTGGTCTACATATTGTCACTAGATTCAGATGACTCTGGAGAAGAAAGTGAAGGTCATGACTTTGCATGGCTAATCCAATCACTTGCAAGTCAAAATATCACTTTGTTCCTCTTTGAGAACAAGGACAAGCAATAACATTGTATCATAGTACTTTAATTCTTCTTTGTTTCAGGGTAAATTCTAATTAAGTACCTTGGCAGAGCAATGAATCATTGACTCCATTACCTCCAACTACCAATATCCAAACTCAGGCATCTAAGGTAGTTCATGGTAGCTCCAAAGATTTTCTCAAACATAGTTTTAGTGTTCAGCTGGCATATATCCTTGCTGTATGCAAAAATTTGCTGGTTTAGGTATTTCCTTAAAATGGAGATTCCAGGAGAAACTCACCAGTCAGAGAATGAAGTTGCAAATAACGGATTGAGAGAGACATTATTAGAATGACCTCTATTCATTGTTATTTCCAAATTAGCTGTATGTATGGTCAGGATGCCATTGAGACAGAAAAAATGTAAAATTAACATCTAATTTGAAGAAAAAAACTTAAGACAAAAAGAGGATGTTATGCATAATTATAACATCTCTACTTAAAACTATTAAACATAGAAGAAACTAAATGAAGCTCTATTGACAAATAATTTATAACACTTTCCTATAGGAATCTAATTGACATAAATATATTTTATTGCATGAAAAAGTCAAATGAGACCAGGTATTATGTCAGCATACAAACCTTGGATCACTTTGTGAAAAGAAATATGGCTGACAAAACAATTTAAATTTAAAAAATAGCACCATAGATCTAGCTTTGGAAGTAAAAGAACAATGGTAAAATAATTAGAATTTGTCTATATCTTTAAAGTTTGCAAAACATTATGTCATTGAATGCTCACAATAACCCTAAGTTGCACATGTTATTAATAGCCTCATTTATAAATGCAAAACCTGAAGCTGACAAAGGTCAAGTGACTTGACCAGGATCACATGGTTTCTCAGGCAAAGTTTAAACTCAATTTGTTTTGATTCTAGGATCAATAATTTCTTCACCCTACCTACATAGCTTGAGACTATGATATCCAAATCTCTCAATTTACACATAATGAAATCAAAATAAATACAGGTTTGGTGACTTATGAAGCAGATAAGTGATGCAATGGATAGAATGCTGGTCTTGGAACCAGAAGGAACTGAATTCAAATTGTGCTTAATGCATTTATTTGCTTTATGAGCCTTTTTGAGTTCATCTCAGTCTAGTCACCTTTAAAAAGAAGGAGGACAATAAGGATAGAATTTAATAGCTCTCAGATTTCTTCAATGCCTAAATCTCAGATCCTATATTCCTTTGATCACTTAGATAATAACCATGATATTTGATTCTTCTGACTTCAAAACCAGTGCTCTTCTTAAATATCATATTGATTTTTAAAAAGTATAAAAAAGAATAGGAAATAATGAATAAAGCTGCTTTCACAAAAGGCTAATGTAAATGGAGAAAGAAATTAACTAGATGAAGGTTCTGTCATGAGGAACAGCTACTGAAAATTTGGAACAGTAAAGATGACTGTTCTTGTTTTTATTCAATTGTGTCCAAATCTTCATGATTCCATTTGTATTTGATTTTTTTTTTGATTTCCGCAAAAATACTGAAGTGATTTGTCATTTCCTTTGCTAGTTTATTTTACAGATGAAGAAACTGAAATAAGTAGGGTAAAGTGACTTGTCCAGTTTCACAAAGCTGGATTTTAACTCAAGAAGAGAAGTCTTACTGACTCCAGGCCCAACACTTTCTTTATACCTTCCTATAATGATTATAGACTAAATAATAAAAGAAACATATACAATAAACATGGAAAAGATAGACTAGAGCCATATTAATAAAAGCTATAAATGTCAAACAAAAGAGTACTCATCTCAGGGATACATAAAACCTGACCATACGTTTGCACATAAAAACCTCACAATCAAATGAAGAAAGGTAGAAATAATAAATCATCCTTTTTTCAGGCAATGAGGCAATGAAAATTATGTGTAATAAAAACATGGAAAAAAGACTAAAAATTAACTGAAATTAAATAATCAAATGATAAAGAATGAGTGGATCAAACAACAAATCATGGAAAAAAATAATTTCAGACAAGAAAGTGACGATAAAGATACAGCATACCAAAAATTATGGTATACAGCCAAATCAGTTCTTAGTGAAAATGTTTTATCTCAAGATACTTAAATGAATAAAATAGAGAAAAAAGGAGATCAATGTTTGGACACGCAACTAAAAAAAAGCTAGAAAAAGAACAATTGAAAACAAATCCAAATATCTGAAAATAAAATGAGAGATTAATACAATTGCAAGCAAAGCATTGAATTAATAAACAAAATGAGTTGATTTTATGAAAAAAAAATAGCAAAATAGATAAACATGTAGTTAATTTAATTAGAAAAAGGAAAGAGAAAAACAAATCACTGGTATCTGAAATGAAGTTAAATTACCTTTTTCATCAATGCAGAAGAAATTAAAGCAGTAATTAGTATCTTTTGCCCAATTTAATGGTAACAAATCTGAAATTTAAGTGAATGGATGAATGTTTATGAAAATATAGATTATCTAAATTAACAGAAGAAAAAGTAAAGTGCTTAAATTTTAGAAAAAATATTGAAGAAGCCATAGGTAAATTTTCTAAGAAAAATTTCTAGGGTCAGATGGTTTTTCAAGTGAATTCTTCCAGACATTTAAAGAACAATTAATTCCAATACTAGACAAACTATTTGGAAAAAAAATAGATGAATCAGGAGTCCTGTTAAATTTTTTTTATGAAAGTAATGGTACTGATTCCTAAAGTTGAAAGGACAAAAATATAGAAAGAAACATATAGATCAATTTCCCTAATGAATATTGATGCAAAAATCTTAAATAGAATATCAGCAAAGAGACTACTGCAATTTATCACCAGGATAATACACTATTAAAAAGTGGGAGTTATACTAGAAATTCAGGCTTGATTCAATGTCAGGAAAATTATCAGCATAACTGACCATACCACTAACAAAACTAACAAAAATCTTATAATCTCAATATATAAAGAAAAGCAGCATTGTGTTAGAAATGTTAGCAGCAGCAAGAAGAAAAAAAAGGAATCGAAAGAATTAGATTAGATGAGGAAATAAAACTATCACTCTTTGCAGATGAGATGATGGTATATTTGGAGAATCCTAGAGGATCAACCAAGAATTACTAGAGACAACAACATTAGCAAAGTTGCAGGACATAAAATAAACCTACATAAATCATTGGCATTTCTATATGTTACCAACAAAGCCCAGTAGCAAGAGATTGAGAGAGAAATCTCAGCTCTATGTACCAAGATAAAGCTAGGAGAAAATAACACAATTACAAAATACTTTTCATACAAATAAAGGTCGATCTAAACAATTGGAATCATATCATGGGCAGGCCAAACTAATATGATAAAAATGGCATTTCCACATAAATTTATCTACTCATTCAGTGCCATATCAACTAAATTGCCTAAAAAATCACTTTATAGAGCTAGAAAAAAATAATAAGAAAATTCATGTGGAAGAACAAAAACTCAAGAATACCAAGGGAATTAATGGGAAAAAGCAAAGGAACGTGGTCTGACTTTATCAGACCCAAAATTACATTTTAAGTAGTAGCTATTAAAACCATTTGGTACTTGCTAAACAATAGAGTAGTCAATCAGTGGAGTAGGTTACTTACACAAGATACAATATTCAATATTTTCTAGTAATCTAGTGTTTGATAAACCCAAAGGTTTAGGATAAGAACTCACAATTTGACAAAATTTGTTGATAAAATTAAAAAAATAGTGTGGCAGAAACTAGGCATCGACCAATGTCTAATACTCTATAATAAGATAAAATAGAAATTATTTCAAGATTTAGACATAAAGGGTAATATTATAAGCAAATTAGGAGAGCAAGGAAGAGTATACCTGCCAGAATTTGGAGGAGAAATTTATGGCCAAGGAAGAATTAATGAATGTTATGAAATAAAAAATGGATAATTTTGATATATTAAATTGAAAAAGTTCTTTGCATGAACAGTCAATATTAAACAGAATCAGAAGGTTGGGAATTTTTTTATAGCCAGTGTTTCTGATAAAGACCTCATTTCTAAAATATATGGAGAATTGACTCAAAAATATAATGCAAGTTTTTCCTCAATTGATAAATGGTCAAAGGACATGAACAAACACTGCAGATAAAATTAAAGCCATTTCTAATCATATGAAAAAATGTTCTAAATTACTATTTATTAGAGAAATACAAATAAAGTCATCTCTGAGGTTCCTCTTCAAACCTTTTAGATTGCCTAAGATGATAGGAAAAGATAATGATAAATGTGGAAGGGGACATGGGGAAAATCGGGACACTAATGCATTGTTGATGGAGTTGTGAAGTGATCCAACTATCTTGGAGTATAATTAGGAACTATATAGAAAGGCAAATGTTCATTCTCTTTTACTCAGCATGTATCTACTAGGTCTGTATCCCAAAGACATCAAAGGGGAAGGAAAAGGACCCACATGTACAATAATGCTTGTAGGAGCCCATCAGTTGGAGAATGGTTGAATAAGTTATGGTCTGTGAATGTAATGGATTATGATTGTTCTATAAGAAATGAAAATAAGACTGAAAAGTCTTACATGAACTGATGCTGAGTGAAGTGAGCAGAACCAAGGGAACATTGTACACAGTAACAAGATTATGTGATCATCATCTCTCATAGAGTTGGCTCTTCTCAAAAATGTGGTGATTCAAAGCAATTCCAATAGTTTTGAGAATGAAAATGCAAATCACATCCAGAGAGAGAACAATGAAGATTTAATATGAATTGAAGCATTTTCACTTTTTCAGAATTTTCTTCTTTCTCATATTTTCACCCTTTTGATCTGATTTTTCTCGCACAACATGACAAATAAGTAAATTTGTTTAATAAATTACACATTTAAAAAAAAGTAATGGAACTCAGATATTTACTAGCTCTATAATCCTGAATAACTAAATGTCCTGACCTGTAAAATGTGAGAGAAAGGTTTGTTCTTAATAATAGAATTATATTATTTTCATTCAATTCAAAAAAGCACTTATTAAATAAAAGTATGGCATAATGGATAAATGATATCCATGGGTAAATGTATACAAGTTTTCATAAAGAGAAAGACCTGAGTTCAAGTCTTAACTTTAACACAACCTAGCATTGTGAACTTGAGGACATTTCTGTCTCTTACTGTCCCCAGAAAACTCACAAAGAGAAGTTGCAGAACAAAAATCATTATCAACAAAAGATAACTCTTCAACAGGGAAATTTCATATCAGTGAAATCACAGATACAGACTATGTGAAAATCCCACTCTTTATTGGAAGAAAAAAAAAGGAAGATGAAAAGTAATCAAAAAATGTTTAACATTGGAATGGAGCTCAGTGGCCCTCTTCAGCATTTAACTGAAAAAACAAAACAAAACAAAACAACAACAACAAAAAAACACCTGTACAATATACCCTTTGAGTTTCAATACACATTAGTGTATTGAAAATATTTGATTCACAGGTACTATCTCCTTGAGTTTTAACTAATAGTGAAGGCTGAACTAATAACCTATAGAGATTAGGATATGTTCCACCCTATAGAAGTGTTGACTGAGTTTAGCATTAAAGTGGGGCCTGTTATATTAAGGAATCATAATGATTAAGCATCATGAAAATACAAAGAACTGATAATGAAAAGGAGTATCACTTTTTAAAGGTTCTATTTTAAATGTACATAGGAAAAGACTATTGTGATAATGTTCTACATAGCTTTGCTCAAATAAATCATATAATTTATTTAGTTCTACAAATACAATTCCATCCAAAATTATGTATTCATATCTTAAGGAGGAAAAATACACTAAATACATGTTACTTCATTCAAGGAAAGCTTGAACAATTTAAAAGAGAAATATACTATCTAATAATTTAGCAAATATTTAGATTATTTAGAAACAAATATAATGTTATTTTATTGTTTTTGCTTTGGAGGAACACAATATTCAAGAGCCTTTACAATATCAAATGATAAGGAAAAACTTAGATGCATTCCATTTTAAAAGAAAAGAAAGTCATCCATGGAACTTGAATAACAAGAATAATAGGATTTGGACAAATATAAAGTCCATGTTTATAATTAACTTTTAAAGTGAACACCTACCTATACATGTGAAATAAGCTAAGGAAATAAATAATAGGCAAATATTTACACAATATTTTTACATAACATATTATCATCAGTACACCTAATTAAAAAATTACATTTTTTAAAATACTCATTACATCTAAATATATCTATACCTTAAATAGCAAATACTTATGTTTTTACTTTCAGGTTTTAATTGCATCTAATAATTTCATAGCATTCAAAGATGTAGGATGTTAACCCATCTTCAAACTAAAAATAAATAAATGAAGTTTGGGAACATTAAAGAGATTTCAATTTACTGAATTTAAAAAATAAAAGAAAAGTTATTAACTTATTATAACAAGAGTGATAACATTGTGAGGAAATGTCTATTACATAAGGAAAAGTCTCAAGAAGTGGATTTCTTGCAGATAAATTTAGAAAAGGCTCAATTTTTGCTCTCTAGAACTTAGTAGACTGTATCATCTCCAATAATCTATAGTTGAAGAGTTCCAATTACCAACTTTTTTTTGTATGTTGTTTTCAATAATTCTGTCTCCTAAATTCATGCATTCTGCTTTAAGCCAGCTTTATTTGTTAGGATGGATTTTCCTTCTATTAATGCTAAAATTTGCTTTTAATTTTTTCTCTTTAGCTAAACATTAAAATTTAGATGATTATATTTGTTTTTATGCCCTCTTCACACATTTAAAATACTTAGTATTTTATCTCCCCAATTATATGTCAAAACATATGTTTTCAAAACTTTGAGTTCCAAATTCTCTCCTTCCTCTCCACACTCCTCTATGAGAAGGCAGGCAATTGAATATAGGTTAAACATGTATAATCATGTAAAACATATTTTCATATTAACTCTGTTGTGAAGGAAAGCATAGAAAAATGCTTTTACCTTCAAAAAAAAGGTAAAAAAAATCAAACAACAATCACAAAACCTATGGTTAAATCTGTACTGAGACACCATCAGTCTTTTTCTAGTAATGGAGAGCATTTTCATCATAAGTTCTTCAGACCAAAAAAAAAATTAGCACAAGCAGAATAGAAAAGATTCATGCTTTGTTGCATCTTAGCTTCAGAGGCCTGTGAAATTTGGACTGTATAACAGCACCATGACAGCAATCTGAAGAGCTTCCATTTGAATTGTTTTAAGACTCCTGCCATATCACCTGGCAAGATAAGATATGAGACACTGATGTTCTTTCTTGAACTAAATCGCCAAGCATTCACACTATTGAAGAGAGAACAATTCTCTTGGGCTGGTTACATTGTTCAAATGCCAAATGTGTGCCTGCCAAAAAAGACTATTTTATAGAGAACTCACACAAGGCAAACACTCAAAAGGTGATCAGTAAAAAAAGACATTCTTAATATTTTTCTTAAGAACTTTAGAAATGATTGACATGGAAGACAATGGTACAGGAGCATCTAGCATAGAGTATCCTCCTCAGACCTCTATGTGCTCTATGACCAAAACGGAATTAGCTCAGAGGAAATTCGAGATGTACAAAGTTAGAGAAACCATCTGAAATGTTCATAGGTACTACTTGTTCCTACCCTGTGACAGAGAATTCCAAGCTTATATTGGTCTGAATAGCTTCAGTCATACACATTAACATGATTCTAACATAGTGATGCCATTTTGGTCCCCTTCAAAAATGATGGACAACAACCAAGTCTTTCAGAATTGTCTTGGATCACTATATTTCTGAAAATAATTAAGTCATTCACAGCTGATCATTTTATAATATTGCTGCTAATTGGTATATGATTCATTTTACTTTGCAGCAGCTTATGGGAGTCATCAAGTTTTTCTGAGAACAAACCTCATCATTTCTTATAGCACACTAATATTCCATCATAATCACTCTGAGAATTTGTTCAGCAGTTCCCTAATTGATGGACATTCCCTCAATTTTCAATTTTTTGACCTCAATTAATCCTTGAGATGCATTTTTTTCTGGTTCAGGAACTTATTCCAATATCTTAGGCTTTTCCTTCTGATACTTTTGTCTTCCATATGTAATGATGATGAAAGTATCCACTTGTACATCTGTTTCTCATTTCCTTGTTCAAAAATTATGGGACTTCCAGTCATGGAGCCAAGATGGCTGAGAGCAGAAACGACTCTCTATGACCTCCTTTAACATTCTCTCAGAACAACAGCAGATTAAGCCTCTAAATTCGTTTTGAAGTCAAAGAATCCACAAATATTTGGAGTAGAGCACATTATCTTTCAGGGAAGAAGATGGACATTAAATAATATAGGTCAATTTCACTTATTTCTAATGAAAAGACCAGAAATGAACAAAAAAATTTGATCTCCTAACACAGAAAACAAGAGAAGCAAAAAAAGGTAAAAAGAAAAGAACTCTTGACAACTATATTTCTATTAGGGGTATACCTAGAGGTGGAAAGGGGATCATAATGGAAAAAGAGGAAAAAGGAGATAAAATAAGGGAAATTACATCTCATGAAGAAGCAAAATAAATCTATTATAATTGAGAGAAAGAAAGGAGGGGGATGAGCATTACGTGAATTTTACTCTCATCAGATTTGGCTCTAAGAAAGAATATCAGATATATTTGGTATCACAAAGAAACATGTCTTATAGGGAAGTAGGAGGGAAAGGAAGGAAAGAAATAGAAAGACTAATAGAAGGAAAAACAGAAGAATTAGGAGAAAGGTGTAAAAAAGGGGGAGGGGCTATAAAGAAGAAGGACTGTTTGAGGGAGATGGTCATCAAAAACAAAATACTGGGGAGGAGGGAAGGGAGATAAAAAAGAGAAAATCATAACCTAAGGTATAAGATGGCAAGAAATACAGAATTAGTTATTGGAATTGTGAATGAGAATTGGCTAAACTTTCCTGTAAAATGGAAGCAGATAGCAGAAAGGATTAAAAGCCAAAATTCTATAGCATGTTGTTTATAAGAAACACATTTAAAACATAGTGATCAATCAGCAGAACTGCCCAGTACCTGAAATAACTCAATCAGCAGAACTGCCCCAAGGCAAATTAAAGCAGCTGTCCCACCTTTGCCTTAAACAACCTCACACCTTAAAAAAATGAATAAAAAAACCAAAAAGAGCTCTCACCATAGACAACTTTTATGGAGAGAGGGAAGAACAGACCTCAAATCCTGAGGCCCCTGAAGGTAAAGCAACTCCAAAAAAGCCCCAAAGAGAGACATAAACTGGTCTCCATGTCACAAGGCTTTCTTTGAAGATTGCATAAAAAATCTTAAAAGAGAGTTAGAAGAAACATGGGGAAACGAAATGAGATCACTGCAAAATAAAATAGAAAAAATGGAAAAAGAATGCAATGAACAAAAAAAATGTAAATGGTCAATTGCAAAAGGAACAAAAACCAGTAACTGAAGAAAATAAGACATTAAAAATTAGAATCGAACAATTGGAAATGAATGACTCATCAAGACTTCAAGAATCAATCAAACAAAAACAAAAAAAATGAAAAGATAGAGAAAAACATGAAATATCTCCTAGGAAAAGCAACTGACCTGGAAAATAGATCTAGGAGAGACAATCTAAGGATTATAGGGCTTCCTGAAAGCCATGATGAAAAAAAGAACCTAGACACTATCTTCCAGGAAATCATAAAAGAAAACTGCCCTGATATTTTAGACCCAGAAGGCAAAATACTCCTTGAAACAATCCACCGATCACCTCCTGAAAGAAAGCCAAAAATTAAGTCCCCCAGAAATATCGTGGCTAAATTCCAGAACTATCATACCAAGGAAAAGATATTATGAGAAGCCAGAAAGAAACAATTTAAATGTCGGGGAGCCACAATTAGGATCACACAGGACCTAGCAGCTTCTACTTTGAAGGATTGAAGGGCCTGGAATCAGATATTCTGAAGGGCAAAGGAACTTGGATTACAGCCAAGAATAAATTACCCAGCTAGAATGAGCATTATCTTCCAGGGAAGAAGATGGTCATTCAATGATATAGGAGAATTTCACCTATTTCTACTGAAAAGACCAGAACTGAACAAAAAATTTGATCTACAAACACAGAACACAAGAGAAACATAAAAAGGTAACAAGAAAAAAAATAACTATTGAGAACTATATTTATGTTATAGATACTTATAGAATGAGGGTTGATTTTATGACTCTATTATTACATTATGATTATGATATAATTACTATGATTTTATGATTATTACGATATGATTATTATGAATTTATGATTATTATGATATGATAAAAGGAAAAAGAAATTAGAGGTAGAAAAGGGATAACACTGGAAGAAGAGGAAAAGGAGGTAAAATAAGGGAAATTACATCACATGTAGAGGCAAAGAAAACCTATAATGATTGAGGGGAGAAAAGGGAGGGGAATGAGATTTGGGTTAATCTCCATCTCATCAGATTTGGCTCTAAGGGAATAATAGACATACTTATAAGGAAACAGGAGGGAAAGGGGGAAAAAAGGGGTGGGTGGGGCTCAAAAGGGGAAGGATTGTTTGAGGGAAGTGGTTATCAAAAGCAAAATAGTAGGAAGGAGGGTAATGGGATAAGAAAGAGAAAAGCATAAGCTAGGGTAAATAAGATAGCAGGAAATACAGAATTAGTTATTTTAACTGTGAATGTGAATGGAATGAACTCTCCATTAAAGCAGAAGCAGATAGCAGACTGGATTAAAAACCAGAATCCAACAATATGTTGTATACAAGAAACACATTTAAAACATAGAGATACATACAGGGTGAAAGTAAAAAGCTGGAGCAGAATCTCTTATGCTTCAGGTGAGCAAAAAAAAAAAAGCAGGGTTAGCAATCCTGATCTCAGATCAAGTAAAAGCAAAGATAGACCTAGTTAAAAGAGACAAAGAAGGAAATTATATCTTCCTATAGGGTACCATAGAAAATGAAGCAATATCAATACTAAACATATATGCACCAAGTGGTATAGCATGGAAATTCCTAGAGGAAAAGTTCAGAGAGATGCAAGAAGAAATAGACAGCAAAACTATAATATTGGGGGATCTCAACCTCCCTCTCTCAGAACTTGATAAATCAAGCCACAAAATAAATAAGAAAGAAGTTAAGGAGATAAACAAAATGTTAGAAAAGTTAGGTATGATAGATCTTTGGAGGAAATTTAATGGAGACAGAAAGGAGTTTACTTTTTCTCAACAATCCATGGAACTTATACAAAAATTGACCATGTGTTAGGGCACAAAAACTTCAAACTCAAATGCAGGAAGGCAGAAATAATAAATTTATTTTTTTTTTCAGATCATGACGGAATAAAAATCACATGCAGTATAAGGCCTGGAGAAAATAGACCAAAAACCAATTGGAAACTAAATAATTTTATCCTAAAGAATGAATGGGTGAAACTGCAAATTACAGACACAACTACTAATTTCATCCAAGAGAATGACAATAATGGGACAACATACCAAAATTTGTGGGATACAGCCAAAGCGGTATTAAGGGGAAATTTTATATCTCTAGATGCTTATTTACATAAAATAGAGAAAGAGAAAATCAATGAATTGGGCTTGCAACTAAAAAAAGCTAGAGAAAGAACAAATTAAAAACCCCCAATCAAATACCAAAGTTGAAATCCTAAAAATAAAACAAGAGATTAGTAAAATTGAAAATAAAAAAACCATTGAATTAATAAATAAAACTAAAAGTTGGTTTTATGAAAAAAACCCACAAAATAGATGAACCTCTAGTTAATTTAATTAGAAAAATGAAAGAGGAAAATCAAATTGTTAGTCTCAAGAATAAGGGAGAACTTTCCACCAATGAAGAGGAAATTAGAGCAATAATCAGAAGCTACTTTGCCCAACTTTATGCCAATAAATTTGATAACCTAAGTGAAATGGAGGAATATCTACA